>JANIJG010009595.1:32117-69547 GCA_024611175.1 Megaceryle torquata | reverse complement strand
CTGTGTGAGCCCGCTCGCTCGCTCTCGGTTCTTCTCTTTTCTCTCTCTCTGTGAGCTCGCGCGCTCGCTCTGGATTCTTTTCTTTTCTCTCTCTCTGTGAGCTCGCTCGCTCTGGATTCTTTTCTCTCTCTGTGAGCTTACTCGCTCACTCTGGGTTTTCTCTCTCTCTCTGTAAGCTCGCTCACTCTGGATTCTCTCTCTGAGCTCTGCGGTCTATCCTGTGGTCATCTGGACAAACTGAAGTTTGTTCATCTGTGTTTATTTTTGTATCCATGGTTTGGTTTTTTTTAAAGACTCTTAAGTGATATTAGATGTAACCAGCAATGAGATGCTGATATGGATAGAAAAGGCTGATGTAAAATTTATTAAGTATGAAGAATTAGTAATTGAAAGTAGTCATTCAGTATCACATTTTTTACTGTGATATGGAACTAAAGTTATAGGTAGTAACAGCTGTCAAATCACCTAATTTGTCTGTGAAACATTAATTTGAAGGATGTGGAAATTTTCCACGGCATACCGACATAGGCAATTTGGTTCAATTTCAAAGTCCTACGCTGTATCTCTTATTCAGCTTGTGTTTGAGAAGCAAAGCAGGAAGGAGCAAAGAATAATTACTGAAGTAACAGGATCTAAAATAGGTAAACACTGAATTGGGGAACAAAATCTTTACAAAGAAATAAGTAAAAATCTGATGTCTCTGGAGATGATGAACAGATACTAGTAAGGTAAGGGACAAAAACCAGTGCTTCAGGTAGCAAACCACTGCATCAAAACTGTATGCATGTGGATAATTGAGCTCATATTTAGACAGTTAGGTGCAATCTCATTTGCATTCTTCACGTGTGAAGTTTGGAATATAACTCCCACTGAAATTGCGAAAGAGCAAGGTTCCTAAAATGTTCAGGAAGCTTTTGGGGATGAACAAAGTAGCAGGTGATAAAGGAGGACCACAGAACATGTGTCCAGATGTAAGTTTAGGGATTGGGGTTTTTTTGGCTATTAAAAACATGTCCATTTTTAGGCTTCACAGATTAAGATTAGGATGAAATTCTGGCTGTTGTGAATTTATTCGCTCAACCTCAGTTCCTTTTATTGTGATGTGGTGTATGGTCTTGTCAGTGGAAAATGAAAACTAAAAAAAAATGGACTTTTAAAAATCTTGCAATATGTAGTTGTTATTTGCAGGGCAAATTATTGTTCTTTTGTTATTCCCCCCCTCCAACCTGGAGTTGATTTGAATTAGCGGGCATACGAAATTACGGTGAACCCATGCTAGAAGTGAGAAAGGCCATTGATTAATGTTCATTTACAGACCTTTTGTTTCAGTCACAAATTAACTGGAAAATAAATGTTCCAATTTACTCCTCCCTCACACAGTTGTCAAATAATCCTTTCTTAACTCATTCAAGGTGACAGTGATATGAAGTAGTTGGAACGGGTTTGGGTCCCGTTGTCAGTGAGGTGCATCAGGTGGTACGTTGCTGTAGGTGTGGCTTTTGCATCTGCTGTTCTGTTGTTCAGTGCTCTTTGCTGTGCAGATTCAAGTCGGGCAATATTTAAAAACAATTTGTAAGGTAGAAATACCCTTCCTCTTCTTGGGGCTGTACTGAGTTTATTTAATTTTTTTGTCCTTGTGTGTGTTAAACTGTGATAGTAACTGGCAGAATCTGGCTACAGATACAATTTCTGATAGCTGAAAATAGCAATTAATATAATGAGATATTTTAGATTTGTATTATAAAATTATAGAATTGTTTAGGTTGGAAGAGACCTTCCAGATTGAGTCCACTCATTAACCCAGCACTGTCCACCGCTAAACCAGGCCCTTCAGCACCACACCTACGCATCTTTTAAATCCCTCCGGGGCTGGTGACTCCATCACTTCCCTGGGCAGCCTGTTCCAGTGCTTGACAACCATTTAGATGAAGGAATTTTTCCTAATATCCAAACTAAACCTCCTCTGGCAGAACCTGAGGCTATTTCTTCTTATCTTACTACTTGTTACTTGGGAGAACAGACAGATCTCCATCTCTCTACAATCTCCCTTCAGGTAGGTGTCGTGAGTGAGAAGGTCTCCCATTCTAGGTCCTTTTGCTCATTACTTGAAAAAAAAGAGACTAGTGCCCATCTCACTAAAACCTCCTTTCAGGTAGTTGCAGAGAGCCAGAAGGTCTCCCCTGAGCCCCCTTTTCTCCAAGCTAAACGATCTCAGCTCCCTCAGCCGCTCCTTCTAAGACCTGTGCTCTAGACCCTTCCCCAGCCTCATTGCCCTTCTCTGGACACACTCCAGCACCTCAATGCCTTTCTTGGAGTGAGGAGCCCAGAACTGAAACAGCATTTGAGCTGCAGCTTCACCAGTACAGTAGAACAATCACTTCCCTAGTCTTGCTGGCCACACTATCTCTGATCCAGTCCAGGATGCTGTTGGCCATTTTGGCCACCGGGGCACACTGCTGGCTCATACTTATCTGTCTGTCAACCAATTCAGAAATTAACTTTTTGGTCACTTATTAAATGACTTGTAGGGACTTTACGTTGTTTTGTTATGATGACAGTGATAGTTTGCCATGATCTTTCACTCCTCCTACAGTTCTGGTCTAGTCATGTGAATGTCAACAGATTGTTTTGAAATTCACTGCTATTACATAAATGGCTCTAAGACATAGAGTAATGTGTGCTAAAATGGCTTGGTTTACTGACATGTTATACCAGACACTTAGGGGAAAAAACCCAAACAAAAATCAAATATCCCCTTTGCCATAGATGTGTAATATTTAAAGGAGAATATTGGTAAGTCAGAAGATTAGGCATTAGAGTTAGATAACGTTTCAGTGCAGTCCATCTTTCTTCCAAATCCTTTCTTAAAGCACACAAGCACTTAAATCTGTCTAAATGCAAATGGGTCAGTTACTGTAACCCTTGTCTGGGAACACAGCAGAAATGGTTGACAGCAGTAGTTACTTGGGCATAGGTTACTCAGCTGTTCCTAATGCTTGGGGATGTTTCTGCTAATCCTCTGCTGAAAACCACATGAATGGTTTTGTGAGTAAAGCATTTTACTGTTTCTTTGTGGTTGGGCATGGTTAAGTTTTTTGAACTGAGGAGAACTGAATATCAGCTGAAGGAACTGGCTTATAAAAGAACAGATTACATTCTCATAATCTTTTTTTTTTTTCCTTCCTCCAGTTGTCTAGGCTCTTAACAGTGCCACACCACCAAGAGCTACACCCAAAGGCTGTTGTCTACCTCTTAAAGGAAAACATGTCTTTGCATACAGCTGACATGTGTTTCAGCCTTGTTGAAGCCATGTTACTGATACAGTCCTAGACATCTTTTCTTCAGCTCTAGCTGATAACAGTGATACATTCTTTTCATCAAGTCCTTCGTTTTTGTCCTTTAGTAAGATTTTTGTGCACTTTAAGAAAGTGCAGTTTCCTTTTAGCAGGGGGGGTTGTATTTATTCTCCTCAATTTTTGTAGTATTTTCCTTTCTGTTGGTGCTGGTGAGACTCCCTTCTGGTTTTGTGTTGCTTGTGAAATGGGTATCTGCTGTGTTTTACTTGATGAGCTATTTTAAACAGTGCAGTTAGGTTTAGGCTAGCTGTAGTTTTCACCTAACCCCTTATACTTTCATTCAGCAATGTAATAGAGTCCTTGTCTGATGGTTTCCTCACCACTGCAGAGAAGCCTTGAGATGAAAACAGGAGGTCTGTTCCTTTCCATATGTCTGATGGAAGACATCTCTGGGGTTTGAAGTAATAAATAATAAAGCCTGAAATACTTAATGTTGGATTCTCTGTTCGTGTACAATAGGCAACACAAATACTCATCCCAGACCCATCCCTAGGGGTCATGCTGTTCTGTATTAGTCCAGAATTTTACTGTTCTATAAAATTCATCTGATTACATCATCTTTTTCCACGTTCACACTGAGATTTGAAGCATGTTCAGACAGGCTGTTGAGGTGAGGCATTCTCCATATCGTATATCCTGGCTTGCCACGCTCTGGATGCTACGTAAAGTTTTCTGACTTTCCAAGGTTGCTGTGCCTCCATAAATTGTGAATTGTACAGTGAATTTAGATGCTAATTTACTTGTCTTAATTGATCATGAGGCTTTCTGCTGCAACTGTTAACGTAAAAATGTATACGTGCTATGACAAATGCTAGATTTATCTATTTTTGAGCTCCTCTGCAGGCAGTGCCGTTAATTACCAGCTATCACTCTACTGCTTCTTGAGCTCTGCTAAAGTTTACTGTTGATCTGGATTCACGGGAGTCTAGATAGGATAAAACAGGAGCAGAAATAACATAACAGCACGCTTCATGTGTCAAATACGGCATCTTTTTGACCAACTAAGCATTTCATTTTTGTAATAGCAGATGATTTGTGATAATTTCAGATTAGATAAGGCACAGGAGCAGAAGCTAATGCCTCTTTGAAAGGGAGAGAGATGAGTAGATTTTTTTTTTTTTCTTTTTGACAAGCTGTATTTTCCATCTAGTTACAAAAGCTTTGTTTTGCTTTGTTGCTATTACAGTGCCAACAGGAGGGAATAGATTGCTATCTATTGTTAGAGCTGGATGCAAATTGTTACTCCTGTTATGCTTGGAAAAAGCCAATCTTTAGAGTGCTAATGTTTATTCAATTATACTAGTTTTTGAGAGGGCTGGAAGGACAATGATAGGGTTGGAAGGACACCTTTTAAAGAGCTTTATAAGAGGTCAAGTATTGGCATTTTTGAAACAGTTTGGGTGTTTCTTTTAATGCAACTCTTTATTTTGTTGCTCTGTGTTTATATGGAGCAAAAAGTTACCATTGAAACGAAACACTGGCTTCTTGAAATGTTTGGGGTTTGTTGTTTGGTTGTGGGTTGTTTGGGTTTTTCTTGTAATCTCCAGTTTTCTACTTATCTTAGGAATCCATTTTGACACTTCTGGATTTTCTTAGCTCTAAGGGGGCTGGATGAGAAGAACAGCGACTTTCAAAGAGATCTGCAGAGCAAATTCTCTTAGTCTACTTTATTCAAAATAACATTAACATACTAAAGTTGCAGATAGGGTGCTGCATCTTCCTTTGGTGCAGACTAGCACTGTGTAATGCATCTTCTGGCTTAGAGATTAATTCCTCCTGCAGTTTACAGAATTGGACAACTTCCTGTTTTCTCAATTCTTTTCTGCTCAACTCATGGGGATATTTCAGCATTCATAAGTGATCAGGCAGTTTGGTTTTGTTGGCCTGCATGCTGGGGTTTTTTATTTCTTGGTTTTGCACCTTTGATTTCCAGTTTTGCTTCCTGTGTTATCACTACTGGAGAGGTGGCACAGAAGCTTTAAAATCTTATTCAAAGGCAAATTTGTGCGTTTGTGGCAAATGTAAATGATGTGACTATGAAGAAGTTATGTCAGTAGAGGACAGAATTGGTGCTGCTATATAGAAGTGCTGCCTTCTGACTGGCACACAAGATTAATTGCTGTTTATAGAGCAAACAGTCTATTTTTTTCACATAAACGTGTGAAAAGAGCAAGTACTAGAAAAAAAAAAAGATTTAAATTCCAGAGCTAAAATACTTACTTGCACTTCATTGTGTAATGTGTTTGTCTACTTGGGCAAATTTTCCCTGAGTTTTCAGCTGATGCAGAGAAACTAATGGAGTATTTGTGCAGCACACAGCAGCAATGCAAAGAAATACACTGGAAATAGCTGATAAAATGGATGCAGCCTTATAATTAAATAAAGCACAGCATTGTGTTGTGGAGAAAAAAAGGTTATTTTGTTTCAGGAGGGTCACATTGCTTTGCTTCTGCTTTATAAAAGGAGCATAAAGAGGGTTAAGAGTAATATGATTAGAATGAACGTGGCACTGTTGTTATCTAAGACACCTATGCAAGCACAGCAGCATAGGCTTTTTGATAAGGGGAAAAAGCACCTTTCCTTTTTCAGATAGGTTTCCAAATCTACACAGAAATTCAAAGTAGATGGAAGAGAAGATGCAAGACTAAAGACCACAGAATGCTAGGGACTTGGAGGGTCAATGGAATGAACTTCTGGAAGCAGAAGGTTCTGTTGACTAGTTAATAACACAACCCCCCCTACTTGTAGGTGTTGTTTGGCCTGTGGAATTGTGTAATGCTCACTCTTTGGTTCAGGAAGGCAGAAACATCACCTGTTCTCTTGAAGTATTCACAGCATCATCCTACTGCAGTATTCTGTTGTTACCTTGAGTGAAGGCAAATGTTTGCAGTGTTCCTTGCCAACCTTATCCTGCTCAATTATGTGCAAATACACTTGAAGTATTTGAAGCTCCACCTCTCAGACACAAGCAGTTATGTGAGAATTTCCTACTTCTAAAATAAAATAGGAGTCAAAGTGTAAAATACAAAATGTGTACACAGATGCAAATAGTGGGGGTCACAAATACACCAAAAGCTGACCTCACTAGTCTTGTCAAGACTATTTGTACGTACTCGGTCAATAGAGGGAAGAAGGTTGGTCTAGAAAAGGATTTTGATATTTACTTTTTTTTTTTTCCTACTGTTTTTTTTAAACTCAAGAAAGAGCTCATGGTTTTTGGGACACAGAAAACAAATATATATAGAAAATGTTAGAATAAGTACTCTAAGAAGCACTAAGCACCTAATCTTTGACAGCCTATTTTCCATTAACACAGTAGTTTTTTCTTAAGGAATCTGTACTGGGTCAAAGTTTTATTTATTTATTTAAAGTAATCTTTTCTTCCCATTTGGCTAGAGTGTTATAGTCCCAGTAACAAAAGTAGTAAAATATGATACATGTGAAGTGACTTGAATATGGGTATGGGACTGATTGGAAAAAATACTGTAGCATTGTTCCTAAGTTTGTTATCAAAATTGAAGGATTATTAAAATTACAGAGATCTGAGCTGGCTCCAGGGTTACTCAATATTTTCATTAGCAGTTAATCTGAACGAGGGAATGGAGAGTCTATTACATTTTTAAATAGCATCTAATGACTGGGCAGGATGGTGCAGTGCAGAAGACAGTACTGCAATCTGAAAGAGGACTGCTGATTTAGAAAGTAGCTGGAGAGAGATCAAGTGCAGTTGAATGGGGACAAATGTGGAGTTGTGTGTGCAGAGTAGCTGCCTCTTCAGATAGAGACTGGAAGGGAACGAGGCAGGCAAGTGCTCTGCAGAAAAACTTTCACAATTTAGAATGGTAACACAACCAGAATAATGTCAGTAATGCTGAAGCCTGTTTTTTAAAAAAAAAAAAAAAAAAAAAAAAAAAAATCAAGACAAGCATTTATCAGAAATAACACAGATATTGTTGAATTTCATGGGGAAAAGGTGGATTAACTGTCCTCCTGAGCTTCCTTCCAGGTCTGTTTTTTGATGAATGTCTGACTGAAATCCTTTCAGCTTGTGGTTATCTGGGAAAACCTTACTGCAGTGTGGGCAGACCTATGAAAGAAATACATATTCCTGACTGTATTAACACCTATTCCATTGCTGTGACAAATTGTCTGGGGAGAATTGCAATTTAGTAATGCTAATAGATTTTTAGTGGGGTTTTTTATTAGCACATACTTGAAAATACAAAAGTAATCGCTTGAACAGGATAAATGTATGTCCTTCCCCTGTTTGCTGAGGTTCAATTTTAATGAAATTTGTGAACCTTGCAGCAAGAGCCAGATTTGCATATTTCAGGCTTTGTTGTCATTTTCCCTTGGCTATTTCCTTAAAGTTTTTATTTTATCTTTGTATAGTGCTTCTTCTAGATCCTGGCTTTTTTTTTAAGTGCATTTCACTCTTAAGTTAGTGCTTTCTATTCAGATTGGCTTCATTAAAAGCACTTTTAATTGCTTTTAATTTAGCTGTACAGTAAAAGCACCAATGCCCTAGCAGCTGCTTCAGAAGATAGTGTTGTTAACTTCAAAAAACACAACCAACCACCAAAACCTCAAACTTCTTGAGTGTTTGTTTTGTTTTTGTTTTTTTTTCCTGGAATCAATCTGTCTGCTTTTGATAAAGCCACTCTTCACCGGCTTCTGTCAGATTGCTCTCTGTGCTATTTGATAAGGTAAAGCCAGATATACCCCCCTCTATTGTACTGCCACCATATCTCAGTCCTTATCAGTATTGACCTTTTTCTGGAGGAGGCGTATCTCTCAGACAACACCACTCCTGCTGTGTTTTGGTGTTCTTCACAGATGTGTCTTGCATGACGCTGGCAGGACTAGACTCATTTCATTTGTCACCTGCAGTATGGTCCATTTCCAGATCACTAAAGGCAAAATGTGACTGCTTAAATCCCTGCACTGCTGTTTCTCTTTTGCATCCATTTGCCTTTCCTGCTTCTTCGGTGTTGCCATTTCAAAGCTTCAGAGTCAACGGTGTGACAACTATGAATCCCTGCAGCAATCGCAGGAAGAGGGGGAGAAGGGCAAAGCTGCAGGTCAGGGATAGTGAACTTTTCTTGTCCTACTTGAAATTAACAGTAACTGTAGATAAATGAGTTTGGAGAATAAACAGAGCTGCACAAAAATACTGGAAACGGAGTATAGCAGACACAAAGAATTAATTAGTAATCTATATAATTGACACTGCTAGAAGGTTTTGAAAAAATAAGACCAGCAGCAGCAGCAGCAGGGGAAAAGCAAGTAGATTCCCCAGACTGCTAGAGGAGGGGGGAAATAGGCATGAGTAGAGCAGATGCTGGAAAGTAAGGAGCTCTTGGTTCCACTTGCTGTGGTTTAGGTTACTTAAGCTGTGTTTAGAACCATTCATTTTTTTCCTTTGCCTTAAAAAAAAAAAAAGATACAGATTTGGGCTTTTTTGCAGTCTTCAGGAAAGAGGTGGCCTCCTACTGCTGATCAGCCTGACAGTGGCAATGCCTCTTGTGCTGGAAGATTAGGTAGCCCTGGGGCATTTCAGGAGAATATAAGCATTGTAGCTGCAAGGAGGAGGGGAGAAGGAATGGTTGGGATTTTGGGTTTAGTTGCCCTTCACACAATAGTATTTTTTTTCTCTTCGGTTGAAGTGACTTGGGCTTTGGTTTTGCCTTTTTTTCTTTTATTTTTCTTTTTTTTTTCTTTTTTTTTTTACTGGTGGGGATGTTGTGCTACAGCCTTTACAGGAGGAAGCATAATGTTGTTTATCTCTGCTGTGCCTGGGTTAATTACCACACACACTGATAAAAACCTTACCGTAGGATCTCAAACCTTATTTTTGTAGGTTTGCTGATAAAAAAAAAAAAAAACAAACCCAAAAACATTGTAAAAGACGGTGGAGAAGCATTAAAGCTGTAGATCATAGCCTGGACTGGCAAGAGGATACAAATCCTACCCATCTCAGGCCCCCTTCCTTTGGCACCGTTACAGATAACAAAAGGATGGAACTGGTAGTGCTTGTCAGTCCATCAGCTTCTCATAATCATGACTATCCTACTTTAGAAGAAAGCTGTGTAATCCTCAACATCTTGAGTTATTCTACTTGCATCATTGCAGCACAGCACCTAAATCACAGTTCAGAAGAGAGCTGTACTTGCAGCGTACTGCAGTTCACAGATACACACATGCCACCTGCCAGTGTTCACTCCATTACTATTTAGAGCCAGTTTTTTCTACTTGTCTCTAATCATGTTTTGCAGAGGAGGCTGTGCTGAAATTATTTATTTTACCATTGACATCTCTGGAATTGGTTATTCTGCAAATATTTTCATTGCTGTTTGCACTGTGTTAATATTACATCTGCATAAAGCTGTGTGATGGCAAATACAGCTGTGTGATTTAGTGGTCTCCTCCTATGATGCTCCACACAAAGAGCAATGCAACCTTTAGCTTTATAGTTATTAGGTTTTTTTTCCTTTTTCAGTCAAAATGTCAGTGTGTTCAGAAGGGAAGTGGTATAATTCTTAGATAGAATAAGGATGCAATTTATTTTTTTGGACAAGATGATAATAATTATCTTTGAAATTGCTCATCATTATAGAAAAAGGTAATAGTGACTTGGTATCATGTGCTTTTTGAACTCCATCAGAAAGTCTTTGAAGCAGAGGCCCAGCCTGAAAGTAAAATTAGAGGTGAAACTGATCTGAAGGATGGACTTAAGCACTTAAGTCATGCAATACAAAGAGTTTTGCTGGGGTGAAATGATTTTATTGCTTTAGTAATATCAATTAATGAAAAGGTTGTATTAATATTTGTTTTCCATTGTTCCTTAAGTGAGTATCATCCACAGGTTTTTTTTTTTCTACTTGAACTTAGCACATTTCTTCTCTTCCAAAACGAAATGCATTAGCTTTTATTAAAACTTCTATCTTAATTGTTATTGTGAAGAATATGAACACTGCTGGCATTCTCCTTTCACACGCAGTCTGCTTCTACAAAGCCGTGCTTACAAC
Source organism: Megaceryle torquata (assembly GCA_024611175.1). Classification (NCBI taxonomy): domain Eukaryota; kingdom Metazoa; phylum Chordata; class Aves; order Coraciiformes; family Cerylidae; genus Megaceryle; species Megaceryle torquata. Next base: position 59,163 of record JANIJG010009595.1, on the reverse strand, counting down.
TTAGCGTTTCATTTTGCTACTTAACTATTATGATCTGGTCAACCAAGATTTACAATAGTTTTTTCCTCTAATCAGTAAGAGGTCAGTCAAAATCTATTTCAAATTCATAAGATATCACAATATTCAGATTTTTATTATTCCCTTTTCTCATGTTGCTTAAATTTTCAGAAAAATGAGAGCACGTATGTTGTCAAAAGCCACGTGACTCTTCAATGGCCATATCTAATCAATGCAAAGGATATTTGGAATAGTTCTTATGCACAGTGACCCTAAATACAAATAAAATTTGTGGAATGCTTCTGCACTTTGTACACAGGAGTGCATGCAGAGTCAAGCTCAAAGATTTAAACAAGGATTTCCTGTTCATTTGGAAGTTTGCTTTGATCACAGTGGCTGTAACTTACTTTGGTTTAAATTGAATTAAGGATGCTGTAATTTTGTATGAGGAACTGTATATAATTTATAATTTTCTAATCGATTTTTAAATTTTTTAATGGTTCAGTTTTAAAAGAACTTGAAAGTAAGCATACATGTATGAAAGGAAATTTTAACTGGGAGCTGCTTCTGTCCCTTACACTCTTTGCTATGATACTCACCCTGGGGACTTCTTCCCATTCCAATCCTCTATCTCGATAACTTGTTTTATTTTGTAGTTCCTTAGGATCTTGGATATATTTTCCACTTTTAAAAGGCTGTGGATTATGTCATGATATCAAAATATATAGCTATAACATGGTAGTTTCACTTCATATTTTGCATTGCTTCAGAATAATTTTTGGTCAATGTAGGCAAGTTCAAAGACAGTCCAGTAAAAATCATGTATGATCTCTAGTAACATACAGCAATTAGAACAAAACTTTGGTTTATATAAATCTGTTATATACCCATTGGTTTCTTCCTCCTACATTTATTCTGTAATATGTGAGAGAAGAAGTTAGGATGGAAAATGAAGAGGGTCTTCAAGTGTTAGTTGCTACACATTATGTGTAGTTATTTTCCTTTTTTTTTTCTCTGAAAACTCCAGCATTCGGAAACTGTGAAGAGTTGATAGAAGCACCAAAGTGATATGGTGAAGACTGTAGCTTTTAAATTTACCTCTTTTAAATTTTACCTGTGATACTTGCAGAAATTGGAAGCTCTACAGGGTAGAAGGCAAAACGTTCAGCATCTCTGCTTTATTACAACTCTGAGTTCAGTAACCTGTGTGCAATCTATATCCTTATTGCTAATAACTTTATCCTCATTGCTATACGTATAAATGCCTTATTTAAGTAAAGGTACTGTCTTGACTGCCAGATACAGTTCCTGTGGCAAAGATTTTTTGTGAATGACTGGGGAACTTTACTTTCCAGTCCGTTTAGATGTGTCAGCTTCCAACAGCACTAACATTTTCTGAAGGAAGAGGGATCTTGTTGTCTGGAGTGTATTGCCATGGTTTTTATTTTCCTCATTGTAAACATAATGACAGATATAAGAGTTTTTGCCGTGTAAAAGTGACAGTTGTATCTTGCTATGCATTTTGTTGTGTGAGTCTGATTTTTATCCTTTAAAGATAATGAGCTACAGGAGAGGCGTGGCTTTTTCTAAACGCGGTACTCAAATCCAACAGGAGAGTGAGGTGCAGCTTTGATTGTGTATTTGAAGGTTAAAAAGAAGCTAGAAGAGTATCACAGGAGACTTTTAAGAGCATTTTCATCATGAAAGCAGTAAGGCTAATACACTCTTCTTAATACCTACTTGAATGACTACCATATTGAAACATTATCATCTCCACACTGGTCCATATGGGTTTGAGAGGAGGCAGTGACTTTATGAAGCAGATGTTTGAGTGCTAGATTAAATTGTTTTATTTCTCTGGGTGATATTAAATGAATACATCAGCATACTGTTTGACGTGTTCTTTATTTGTATGATTACACTTTTCCTTTCATTTTTAGTGCCCGCCCATAGCCAGTTTTAAGTTACAATTAATATATGTAGTGCTTGCCTTATAATGGGGGTGGAATGTACAGAAATTAAAGGACACAAAGCTATTGAGACAGAACAGCAGACCTTTTCAGAAATTGCCTTCAAGACTTTGGACAAAATACAAAGCTGCCCTTCCTTTCTTGTTAAGTGAAGGAATGTTGGAAGAAAGGACTTCCTTGATTCATAGGGGTGTCGTAATAATAAATAGATGAAAGCGATGGCGTTGCTGAGGGTGGGACGCTCAAATACTTGAGAGGCTAGAATGCATTGGTCTGGCATTTTTAGAATTTAAGTGTGAATATGTGGTTCTGATTCCTTTCACTGCTTTGTTTTGTGATTTGGGATTTGAACGTTGGGTACTTGGGGTCACTGCTAGAAATTTAGACACTCAGTGATGAAGGGAGCCCTACGCAATGCTTCAGCTTGCATTGCTGGGAATTTGCCGGCAGACAAGGGGAGGATGGGGGATGATTGAAGAAGTTGGTGTAACTTCAAAAGGAGCAGCAACAGGTATTTTAGCTGCTGTCATTGATTTCAGAGCAGTATCTGTGCTTTCTTGGCTGACAGTGAGTGAAGCTGTTTCAGCTCCCTACTTCTTGGTGAGGAAAATAGTTCTAAGCGTGTCTGTGTGTAGGGAGCAGGGGCAGTGCTTGTTTTTTTTACATTGCAGTTGTTGCTTTGTTGTCCTGGAGATGACTTCTGTACTGTAACTGCAGATAGAGTAGGGAGGAGTGGAAAAATAACAACAAACCACTGTAAACTCTTATTCAGCAATAAATGTCTGTGTCTAGTATTTAAAATTAAAGATTAGCTACTGCAAGGTAGGAATATCACTTACTTTTTAAATATAGACTCACTTTGTTCATTTAAGTTATTCCAGATAGAGGTTGGCCATCTGCCATCTCTGTCTTGGAGATAGTTTATGTTCTCCAGAATGCTTTGTCCTTATTATATAATACCTTTCACTGAGCGTTCAATGTGTGTAAATGGAGAAAGGGAAGCCCCTTTCAGGAAGCTCAGTTAGTCTGTAGACTCCAAAGCCGACTCGGCAAGCCCTTGGCATCGTACAGACTACCTGCTGTTGCAGAGCTACAGAAGGACTTGTAGGAAACGCACGGTAAGAGATTCTCCCTGAAATAATCTCCAGTTGTACTACTGAGTAGTATGTTGTTACTTTAGGTAGAGTGGATGTAGCTTTTAGGAGATAGGTTTTCTTAGTGCATGTGAATTTACAATATTTTTAAACGTACAAAGGAGAGAGGCCTCTGCTTTGTGAAACTGGCAGAAACAAATCCAGAGAACTGCATTAGAAGAAATAAGGAAATGAGTAACTACTCTTAAATATAGAAAAGAATTAAGGGTTTAATATTTTTTGAAGGTATTAAGAACAGGTATGGTGTGGCAGTGGAGAATGAAATGCTAAGCAGTCTGCTCACTTTGTATTGGTAAAAAGGCAACCCCCAAATTTTATGCATAAAATTTCAGTCTAACTGAAGTTCAAATCAGAAAATCATTGCAAGAGTAAAATGTTTTTCTTATCCCCACATATGTCTGTATGTCATAAGTATATCTGGTGTAGCAAGAGAGAAAACCGATGAAGAAATAATAATTTTAGGCATTACTCAGACAGACACATTTGTGAACAACCGCCTCTGGAAGTTTGCTCTCCAGAAGTCCCAATTGCAGCTGAACAGAGCCAGCAGGTAAATCATGCCACACCAATTACCTTGGGCTTGTTGAGTCCCCGTGCCTTGTATGGCATGTTAGCCATACTCGCTCGTCAAGCCCCACGTGATGCTTGATGGTGTTCAAGAACACGTGGATTCATCCTGCCATACACGGTGTTCTTGAGCAGCACAGTATGTCATATTTTCTGTATGTCTCAGGGCAGCATTAGCTTCCTGTGGAAGCAACAATAAAACAATAATTCCTCCTAGCTGTAATTCTTCTGCTAACGTTAGTTTGGATGAGAGGCAAACAAGAGGCTACTTTTTGGCCTCGCTACGATTACAAAGGCTACAGTTTTTCTTGGTTTAGATAAATTCTTTTTAGGTAAACATATAAAAGTTTTGAAGAACATGTTTTGAAGAACAAAGCTGCAAGTCTTTGAAAAGAACACTGTCACACTGCAGCTTTCACAAGCTGATAATGTCTCGTACTGCTCACTGAATAGACTTTTTGATTGGCTTCCATCATACAGATTATTTGTTTATTCCATAAATTATATAAAAATAAGAATAGTAACTATATAGGATCAAAGTAAAAATATAGGCAAGTATTTATGCTCTCTGTAACATCCGAAAAAATACTTTGAGTAGTATTTAAAAATGTATTTAGACTTGAGTTTGTTAAAGAAATGGTTTGCTAGTGGATTTTCTAATAGCTAAAATTAATCAATAAAGACCTCAGTTAAAAAGTACAGATTGGAAAATAAATAAATTAGAGATTCCATTCAGATTGTCAAAATGCATATATTAAAAAGTGGGTTTAGGTTTTCTTTGTGTTTTGGTTTTTTTTTTCCTTTTGTGTTTTTTTTCTTTTGTTTTGTTTTGTTTTTCCAGAAAGAAAAGTAAATAGGCTTCTTAAATTTTGAAACTGGTTTGTTGTTTGGTTTTGGGGTTGTTTTTAATTCCCTAAACTAGCAACAATATTACTGTAAGGCAACCCTGCTACATACCTGGTTATCTCAGAGATTATTGCTGTAATTAGATAAGGGGATAAACTCACTACAAACCTTTTGGGGGGGGACCCCAACCAAACATGAACAAAAAAACCCCTGAACCCACTCCCCTCCTCTGCCCCCTTAGAAATGCTTTCTAAAAGAAGTTGTTGAAGGCTTTGGTTACACATCTTTCTTTTTAAAGCAAAATAATTTTTTTTTCCTATTCCTGGGATTATTTCATATGCATGTATTTAAATAATAGAATAATGTAGCAATCAAGAGATCAGCCAGTCTGATGAAGGTGTCATTGCCTCCTCCTTGAGTAATCTACTCCAGTACTCTGTCCTTAACCATTACAAAGTTTTTCTCTTTATATCTAGCTGTAATATAAGCCTATTAATTCTTGAATATCCTTTTATATTTATGAGAAATCAAACAGCCATAAAGTTGGACCTTGGAAGACTATTCCAAAGTTGTCCAGTATTTTCTCTGTATCTCATTTATCCTGCTATCTGTATCCTCAGAAATTATTTTGGGCATTGTTCCCTACCTGGGACCTAGGCTGGCTGAAGGAATGGGCCAACAGGAATCTGATGAAATTCAGTGGGGACAAATAAAAAGTTTTAACTAACCCCCGGGGGGTGTGCACAGGAGGAGAGCAGGATATGGTGGTGAGGAAGGTTCTGTTGGAATTCAAGGAGAATATATGTACCCTGAAGGTAGCTAAGCATTGGATCAGGTTGTCAGGGAGGTTGTGTATTCACTATCACTGGAGATTTTTGAGATGTACTTAGACAAAGCCATAAGCAACCTGGTTAAATTTGATGCTGTCTCTATTTAAGCAGGAGGTTGGACTTCCCAAGAGCATTTTCAACTCTAATGATTCTCAGTCTTGAATTCAAAGACAAAACTGCCTACTTTTTACAGCATTAGCTGCAGGTCTGTTTTGCTTAGAAAGCTATCGGTTTCTTTACCCAAATTAAGTATATGTGCAATGAAACTCTGACTGCTTTTGTAAACTAAAACGTCAGACTCCTTTCCTGTCTCTAGGGGCTGTAGAGAAGCTAAGTCAAAGGACTTAATTGAACCCTTTTTTTTAATTATTTTCCCACCTATTACTATGTTGTTATGTTTATTACCTAATGACCACTTTCTTCTTAGTGTCCTGTAATCGCAGAACTTCTTCATTGTTGCGGTAGCGTGCTGGAAAATGAGCAGTAGCTGGAGAAGCAATTGCTTTACTAACTCAGGGTATTGAAAGACAGAGACAGGCTCACGTTCACTACTTGAGTGAAAACCAGCTTGCAGCAGAAGAATTACACTGGTTTTAGAACGACCTGTGTTACTGAGCAAATAGCTGCTACGTTTTGCACCAGCTGATGATTGTGGGTTTTTCTTTTTGCCTTTTCAGCTGTTTGGCTACGTTCCCAAACAAACAGAGCTGAGTAGCGGTGTCTGTGTGCATGGATCGCTGAGGCTGGACATTTGTAACAAGATAAGAAATGGTCTACTAACCAGCCCTCAGCAGGAAAGGGTATCGCCTGCAAGTTTATCTCCTTCAATGTTTGAAAGCTTTGATGGAAACCAAAGGGACACAGCTGTGCAGTGAATAAGCAATTGTTGAGTGGATGCCTCTGATCAAAGGAGATGCTGAGTGTTCATGCAATAGGTTCTTTCTGTATCCTCAGTGTTGCTTTCATAGGAGGAGTGATAGTTTATCCGACTTAGTCAAATATAAAACAAAGTACAAAAATTGTTCTGAAAGCCGAACCTTTAAAAAACCCAAACAAACCAAAAAGAAAAACCTCAGATCAGCGCTTTTGATGCGTGGCTTTTTCTTAGGATATTATGCTAAACTATCAAGTATGTACTGAGTAACATTTGGTTGCAGGCATGCGCTTCTGTTACTGACTGATGCAAACGTCTCACATTTCATTAAATGTTGGCTGATACTGGTTTATTGCTTTGATTTCTTGAAGAGTGATTTTATTTCTGAAATAGTTCTTAGAAGAATTTCTATGCATAATATTTTGTTACGAATGTAAGAAGCTATAGTTGTTTTCTTGTTGAAGATTGTGAAGTTGAAAGGTCTCCATTATATAATTGTTTCATAAAAATAAGGGCAAGCTATACTATTTGTTTGCCATTCCAGCTCTGCTTAGGCTAAAGGTATCAAGTGTGAAGCCTTTCAAATGACTGTGGCCCTCAAAAATCCTGCTGACTTTGACAGCTAAAGGCAACACAAAGTATTATATACCACATTGGTTTATGTACTACTAATGTGACCTTTTTAAGACAGCAACTAGGAGATCTGTATTTAAAGCATCTGTGTGCCAGGCTGCTAAGTACTAAAGGAACCACAGTATTTCAAGGAAAATTCTTAGTATCTCTCTCGACATAAAATTATTACTCTAAAGCTCAGTAAACTCTTGTAAAATTATGAAGAAAATACCGTGTATCACAAGTCCTAATTACTTTGGAAAGTACACCAGTACTGTTGTATAGATGTACATTAAATCTCTTTAGTGGAAACTAGTTCTAATTTGGAGCCACGTTGGTGCAAAAGTAATAACTACACTAACAAGTCGATATGGATACAGACATTTGCATGGACCTAAAAATTTATTCTATTTCATGTTCTGATGCTTAAAATTGATTATGTATATATTTTTAATTATTTTTTTAATTTTTTACAGAGTTGGTTTCATTTTCCCTCATTGTTTCAATCCAAAAGTAAAGAACATAATCACTGAACATCTATTTCCCTGAAACATAGGATCTTAGCTCCACTAATGCAGACCAGCATGTGACTGCTGGACTGGGTGTCACTGCAGTTCTCACTGTGATTTGCTTTGTAGCCTGGAACAAGTCAGTTTGCACAATTCCTGCTTTTTAAAAATCTCTTCTGGATTAAAATGTTTCAGGAGGAGGGAAAGAAGGATGTACGCTAAAATGCTCCTTGATTGTCATTAGAAATTGTAGGTATGTAAACAACTTGCATCTAAAAAATGCTGATTAAAATCAGTCTTGCTGTTTTCTTGCAGCAGATGGGAGCAGTAAGGAAGTCAAGTAGTTTGCATATACACCTTGCTCTTAACTACAGCAGCGCATCACATGCTGCAGTAACCCGAGACCTAAGTAAATAAACATTTTCACACTTAGTTGCCCAAAGCTTCATGCTTCTCAGAGTGTATGTTGCCATCAGAACATAGACTAATTAGTTCAGAAAGGCATGCGGAGACAGAGGCGTCATCTGTAGGCTGGACTCAGCCCCTGTAACAGTTTAATCTGTTCCACAGTCTTCCCATGAATCTTCAAACCTGTCAGTGGTCTGTGGAGGAGACTTCTGCAGAGATCCTTGAGTCAGCATATCTTGAACCTCCCTGGATGTGGTCCCAAGCAGCCTGCTGTAGGTGAACCTGCTTTAGCAGGGGAGTTGGACTAGATGATCTCTAGAAGTCTCTTCCGACCCCTAACAGTCTGTGATTCTGTGAATGCATAAATCCTCAGGCAGAAAGATTGATGAAGGGATGCAACAATAGCAGTAAATGCAGTCGAAATGTAAATACTTATTTATATTTTTTGTCTCTCAAAAACTTCTCTGAATATCAGCTACGTAAAGACCAGAATGCTAGATCAGGGCTAGGTGATTTTAGAAACACTGACATGAATTTTTCTTCACCTCTTTTCCACACAATCAATATTAACACACTGGAAAGACAGTTCTCTTCCCAAATCCAGAGACAGTTTAGGTTTAAGACTTCTGTGCTGAAGCTATGTCAATGAAAGTCAGGACGTGACCCAACAGAAGTGTCATTTTCAGGAGTTCTTGCAACTCATTCTCATGTAACTGTCATGGAATAATTCAGTAAAAAAAATATAAAATTTAAGAGGTACTTATCCTTGCAACTATTTAGTAAATCAATCTGTAGAAGAGCGAACTGATTAGATGAATCACTGACTGTACAGATGCACTGGAATAGAATGACATGTGATTTTTGTTTTTAAAATAAGAGCATTTAAATGAACATGTGCCAACCTCAGTTCCTGAATATTAAACCTCTGGTTCAGAATGTGCAAGGCATCGGCTTTCCATAGGAATGTTTTTCAGGCAGTGGATAATTCTTGGAAGTACTGTTCCCTTAACCTGAGCAGGCACTCCGGGCGCTCTTTCTGTGTTTCTAAGCAACTTGATGCTCTGAATCCAGGCGAGCAGAGGATGCAGTAACACACTTGCCTGCCATTCCTTGAAGTGCTGGGTGTCTCTGTGCCATACGTTACTGGGCAGTTGAGTGTACTAGAAAAGCCCGTCCTAAAGAGATGGACACCTAAAGCCCAAGATGCAGAAGTAGTCCTAATTTTAGGTCTGTGAAATAAAAGGTACTGTTCGTGCAGGTAACTTAATCTGTAGGCACTGACAGTTAACTGAAGATTGGACTGTAAGGTTTCCTGAACTAGGTGAATGAAGTTAATTGCTTTTTGTAGCTCACTGTCCTTTCTAGATGCCTTGAATTAAGCCCATCCTGATTAATCAAGAGTAGTCTGATGTACAGCAATCTTTGAAAGCTCAGCGGTGAGGGCATTCTCTGTTAGAGATTCTGATCTCTGTGATATGCATAATGTAAAGATAGGTAACTTAGAGTTACAGAAAAGGAAACCAGGGCTTCTGCATTGTCTGGAGAAGATAGCATGCCAGCTGGTTAGGAGGAGGAGCAAGAAAATGTTTCTTTTTTTGTGTACTGAAAAGAATGTAAGAGTGTTCTTTAATTTTATTTCCCACCCAACTATTTTATTACCACGTAACCTTATTGCATATCTTCTTATTTTTCTCTTGGGCTAGGGGTCGTGGTTTGTGGGTGAGTGGGTCTTACTGGCTGGGTGGGTTGGTTTATTTTTAACTGAATTACAAAGCACTTACTTTTCAGGGATTTGTCAGAGCTATTTTGCAACTCTGTAAACTGAAACTTCAATAGGTATCATAGCTATGCAGCACACCCTCCAGCATATCAGAAGGAAAACAGGAATAGATTTCATTTCAAGTGCATAAAAACGAGCATAACAGAGGTCAAAAAGCAAGAAGCTATTTCAGTTGCAGGTGGTAACCAAACAGTCTGTCAGATGTGTGGCAAGATGCTGGGCTGTCTGCTTGACTCCCATGGATCACTGTGCAAGTGCATTCTGCTCCAATTTATTTAGTTGGTTTCTTGATGTTTTGTTTGGTTTGTTGGGGTTTTTTTAAGTAAATATTTGTCAGAGTACCTACAGTATTTAACAGTGGCTTGTGCTCAGAATTTATCTTTCATTGTGTCCCATAAAGCAAATATTTACTGCTTCATCAAAATGGTGTTATTCCATGCAGGTGAAAATGTAAGAACAATCCACTTCACAAATCCAAACCAGATGGGTGTAAGGTAGTACGGTTCTCAATACGTGGTAATTTAGATGTTCTGCCTGGAAAAATTACTTTATTGAAAGCAATCAGGGAAATGAAATAACATTTACACAGGCAACATCTTGTGCTCTTTAAAAAGCATAAATGACAATGATTGCTAGAGAGTATTCTCCAAAATAAACATAATTTGGTTTAAGATTTACAGTTCGCCACCATTGCATTGAGCTGTCTCAAGAACATAGATCTTGGAAATGAAGTTTCTCTGAAAAAAATTGATTTGTTCGTTTTTAAAACAATTTTGTAATTTTGTTCTTGTGTGGAAGGGAAGAAGAAATAATGACACAGGTCTTGTAGAAGAAAAACTTTGCCTCCCCAAAAGATTACTAAATCACCTGAATATATTAAGTAAGCATAGACTTAATGTATCTTAAATACACTGGGTTTTTTTCATACTAATTTCCATGTAGCACAGTATGCCCTAGTTATCATTATTTCAGCTGGTTCCTTTTCCAGATCTTTCCAAATTTGAATGACTGGAAAACCTTAGGTATGAATGTGATTAACATGGTTTTCCCAAAGACAGGACGAGGGGCGTGGATACGCGTGTTCGCGCGCACAGTGCCCGTCGGCGTCGACACAGGTAGTTGATACGAGCCTTTCTGCTTTGGAGGTGAGGTAGGTTTTGTGTTTGAAACAGAGTTTGTCATTACACGAAATTCAAATTACAAAGAAAAATGGTACCTGAAGACAGACAGGTTGGATTTATAACTTCAGGTTTTGCGTTGCCGCTTTGGCCTCCTGTTGCTCCCGCTTGTTGCACGGCCAAGCCAGGTCAACTAATTTCAAGGGGTAATGTGAAATGGTATTGGCTGCAAGGGGAATAAATATGCCTGCTTTTTTCAAAAGGTGTTTAATAGGATATCTCTTAGGGATGTTTTCTTCTTGATATATTTAATTTAATTTGTATTTTAAATACACAATTCTTTGGAGGTTTTTAAGACTATTCAGGGCAAGTTTTTGGGCAGTTCAGTGTGTTTGACCCGGTTCTAGTGGGATGCTGGGTTAGCTAACGTCCCAAGGTCCCTTCCAACTGGAAGGATTCTGTGACTGTTGGCTGTGGTTTAGGATGAGAAACAGCTGATAAATTACCAGTACCTTTTACAGATCTCTAACCATTACTTCTGCATTTTAAAGAGCCTCTAAATGAAGGTCTGGTATTTGGGATGCACATTTTTCATTCATTAAAACTTTGGTGAAAATGAGGACTGAATTTGTGAGACAGCAGATATAGAATGGCTCAGGTATTCCTGTCTTATTTCCTGGCACTGCTGTAAACGTGGTGTGTCACATCTAGTGAATCACTGAGTTTCTCTGTGCCTCGCTTGTATTTCTGTCAAAGGTTAATAATGATACTTTGCTTTGATTTAGATTTATTTATTTATTTATTTTTATTGTCATTCCCTGTTAATTGTGGTGAGGGTTGCCAGAAGCCGCTGTCACTGCTGTACCTGGCGTGATCCAGGTTAAGAGTTTGGTTGGAACATTCTCTTCAAAAGTAACCCCGTTTGAGCAAAAAGGGCACTTGTGGAAAGCTGTTCTTTCAAAACAGGCTACATCTTCTTACCCCACCCACCCCCTGATTTGTGGGCTGCTTGTGTCATGCACATTATTGAGACTGAGAATTACATCTCCGAGATGGCAAAAGTTTAGCTTTGAGTTTATAGAGACAGAACTCTCTGTAAAAGATGTCTTCAAAGATCAAATCCTATTTATAATTTGGAAGGCTTTCCGTAGAACTAAGGGCAAAACAAAGATGGAGAACACAGGAAAATGATGCTACTTAATTTCATACTTTGCCAAATGGACTTGGGCTGAAGAGTGATTTATTTTTTCCTTTTATATTCTTTATGTTCTTTTTTTCCTTTTATATTCTTTTTCTATTCTTTCACACCCGTCATAGTCCTGTAGTGTGTCAGTGAATGAGGCCAAGGAGCTGTGGTGATACGGTGTGTTTTCCCCCATGAATACCTCACTAAACTTGCATCTAGGGGAGTGAAATTTTCTGTAGCACAATCTATACAGAAGTTTGCCTTCTCTAGTTAAATTAAGACAAGCTTAGCATGTTAGTTACTATCAACAGTGTTTTTATAAGCACCGCTTAAATATGAAAGTTTAGATCATGGCAAATAATCCCAGAGAATATTCTGTGACAAACAGTGGATCTCAAAATGTTTCACATCATTAAAAAGATTTAAGAACATTAGCTAATGTGCTGAATCCTTTAACGTACCATCTTTGTTTTGGGGATTGAAAATAATCAAGTTGCTTTTCTCTTTTTTCTTTTTTTTTTTTCCTGGTAACTTTACATAAGTGAACTTGTACTTCTTGAAATACTAGCTTTGCCATAAAGCTCCAGGGAGGGGGGCAGTGGGAAGGTGTTGTGCTTTATAGTTTTAAAATAGCTGAAGCATAGAATAATTCTTCAGTGTTTCTCATGTTATTGCTTCTCCCCAGATAAAACTGAAATGAGATGCTAAAGTTGTTTACTAGCAATACACCTTACAACTCTTATCCCAAGTAACTGCTGACTTCATAAGCAGGCAAGCCAGAGTGCGTGGCTGTAACCATACGTATGCATACATGCATGTGACTGAAATTTGGTAAAAATCAGAGTGAAGAATGCAGAGGAGATTGGGTATTCTTCTGTGAGTCTGCAGAGGGAAAAAAAAAAAGGTAGTGGGTTTTGTTTGTTTGGGTTTTTTTCATTGATATGTCATAATTATGAACATGGTAATAAAAGCTTAGATGCTTGAAGTGGCTGCAGAGGTAATTATTTGAATATAAGTCCTTTATTAAAGGCCATCTGTAAGGACAACTTGAATAATAATGAGAGGGGAAGACGAGTTAAGTCTTCCACAGCTTCACAGGTTTCACAAGGGTGTCAGGGGTTGGAAGGGACCTGGGAGATCTTGGATTCCAACCCCCCTACCAGAGCAGGATCATACCATCCATCACCAGTCACACAGGAACCCAGCCAGGTGGGGTTTGAAAATCTCCAGAGAAGGAGACTCCACAACCTCTCTGGGGAGCCCGTTCCAGGGCTCTGTGACCCTTCCAGGAAAGAAATTCCTCCTCATGTTCAGGTGGAACCTCTTGTGCTCCAGCTTACATCCATTCCCCCTTGTCCTATCACAGGGCACGAGTGAGAAGAGGCTGTCCCTTTCCTCCTGACACTCAGCCCTCAGATATTCATAACCATTTATCAAATCCCCTCTCAGGCTTCTCTTCTCCAGACTAAAGAGCCCCAGGTTTCTCAGCCTTTCCTCACAGGGCAGGTGTTCCAGTCCCTTCAGCATCCTTGTAGCCCTCCCTTGGACTCTATCGAGAAGATCCCTGTCTCTCTGATAAAAGCCAAAGCGAACAGACAAACCTCATGTCATGTCCTCAAGGTCACTAAAACACAGCATAAATGGAGGAAAACATTCCAGAACTGACAGCTCTCCATTGAGAAACTTCCCATTTTATTCTTAATGTGTTTTAATTGTCAGGATGTTACTGAAAGCAACTTATTTACTTCCAATCTACCAAGCACTGCAAAATAAGCTTTCCACGTAAAGCTCATCACCTTGAATTGCACCCAGAAGCAATGAAAAAAGTGGCACGGGCTCTAGTGAGCACAGGGGAAGTACAGGGTCTACCATCAGCACTGCCAGCACAGTGAGCACATCCCCAAGTCCTGGAACATGACTGCACACCAAGTCCCTTCTCTGCAACGTGGCATCTGCTCAAGTGTTTCCCACAAACATGACTATTAAGCATGAAGCAGCAGGTAAGTGTTCTGAGAACATACTGTTGTATTCAAAGCATACATAATAAGGATGCTCTAACAACTTATGATACAGAACCTGGGAAGCTGGGACCTAAAACTGCAGACTTGCTGATGTAACTTTGCATAACATTACTGGCTGGCCTGCCCGCCTGCAAAATCAGCCCTCATCTAATGTGGACAAGCTGAGTAAAAATTGTATTATTCCAAGAAGTCCTCAATACCTTATTTTAAAATATTTTAAAAAACAACAATAAACCAAATTACTCCTGGACTCAAGCAGAAATTATTTAAATTTCTATTGAGAAGGTTAAATAAGAGTTATGAGCTAAAATGCTTCATTTAATCCAAAGCCTAGTGTACAGTGCTGGCACAGCTTTTACCTGCTATCAGAGAACTTGCTTCTTAGGGCAGGTAGTTTCATCTCCAAATTTGATACTGGTCTTATGGTCCCTTCCTGCTTCAAATCACACCTATCTGCAGTGAAACTGTGGTAATTAGGTATTAATATCAGGAAAGGTGAAGCAGTGATTCTTCTCCTTCCTTGGTTTCCAATACTTTACCTCCTTCCAGTTGAGAATTAAGCTTTCTTCCTCTCTGAAAACACCATCTTTCAAAAGGGTTCTTATGTCATCTTTGTCAATAGATGCTACCCTTTCAAAAGCTGGGACCTAAACTGGAACATATAAACTCCCACTCGTGTTCAGAAAGGAAAAAAAAATTATTTTCTCAACTAGTGAACACTACAGTGTTTTCCATCTGGGGTACTGCTGAGCCAACCAGTTCTTCATATCACTTCTACAACCTGTGGCTCCTTATGCTGGAAGCAAAATACTGCAACCCCCTGAGCCCTAGATACAGATCGGGGTTTTCATGGGAGTGACTGGGTTTGGCTGGTGGGCTGGCACAGAGAGATTCACTCATCCAAAGGTTTTAAGAATTAGAGAAATAAGTAATCTTTAGTCTTTCCTTGCTAATCACAGTAGCTCAGAAGAGTAACTGAAACCCAGGGATGGAGGTATAAAACCAGCTTGATCCACTGTCCCTCCAGCCCTCAAGTGACCCAGCAGCTGTTTTCCAAATGCAGTTGTTTAGGAAAATGCTATTCATTCGGAATAATTATTTCAAACATTCACAGCCATTTGCTACGACTATAACAAAACCCTGCATATCTTGTACCTATTACCAGATATTTTTCCTTGAAGAAACTTCATCGCTATCACCTTTTCTAGCATGAAAACAACACTTTGCAAACATCTCCCTAAAGCAAGTATCTCCTTAAAGCAAACTTCCAGACTAGACTGTTAACCTGAAGGAATTTGACACACAATTCCCCTTGACAGTCAGTGGATTTTTCTGAAGTGTTTCGTCCTAAACTAGCAGGACCTCATAAACACAACTGCATTTGTAAGGATGCACAGATCCAGGATTTTCTTAAATAGTAAGTGTCGACATGACAATCTCATTCAAATCAAATTTATTTTAGCTCTTCCTTTGCACCAAAGCATATATAAAGAAATCCTCCATCTGCTGCTGCAGGAATGACTTCTCTTCCTAAAATACCTTACATGTCCAAAGCAAGCCAGGCCTAAATAATGATTCATTGCACAAAAGGCTGCTTTTTTATCTGCATGAGTTTATTTCAGAACAAGATACTGTGTAATTATTCAAAATATATTCTAAAGTCCAGTGTACATTGATAGGATTCCCAAAGGCATCACACTGTAAGTGGAATACGTCTTCTATTAGAGTGCTGCCTTTTCCAATTAAGAATGAAATGCAAAATTCAGTAGGCTTCCAAGAAGATAGAGAGCACAAATAAAAGGGCTGTTTTGTATTATGCCTATCAGGAGATGGGTATGGCTTAATCTGCTTGTTAGAAGAGAAATACCTTGCCAAAATTAACAGATCTAATTCCTTAATCTCTTGTACCACACACTTGAGCCTATTAGGGAGCAAATTATGGAGAAATCCAGAGAACCACACACAATAGTGTGTGCTTAGCAAAGCCATGCAGTGCCTTCCAGTATCTTCAATTAACAATGAACTAGAAAGACCTCAAACACCAACAGCTTGCTCAGTGAAAGCCTCATTTTGTTTCAATTCTGGTTTCACTGCATCTCAGAATGACTGCAGCTCTTGAGAATATGACCCAACTCACTCTTTCTTATGCACAGTGTGCACTAGTAGTTGCAATAGGTTCAAATCTACCAGATGAAAAGAGACAGATGAAAACATCATCAGTAGGGTGAGAGGAAAGTAATGCAACCCTAAAAACTCATGATGCTCACCCAGGCTTCTGTACCCCAAGAAAGTTGCATTCAAAACCTAACAAAGACTCCCCCCCCTCCCTCCCCTTGATCATTCCAAGTCTTATTACTGAAGAAAGCATGGAGAAGAGTATACAACACTGTGAAAATCACAAGCATCTACTCATCTGGATTCCCAGCTACTATTTCCTCCTGCACTGTGTCTGTCATTGGATGTCTGAGGGCAGCACCAGCAGCCTCAGTGACAAGTTGCAGATTAGCTCCTCTAGTTCATGCCCTGTTAGCAAAACTGCTTTGACAAACAAGCTTCACGCGGGAAAACCTCAGTCTCCAGAGATGTCAGCACGGCACTTTCCTAAGTACTAACTTCACTTAGAAAAGTGAAAGTGTTAAAGGCTCCAATGATGTAACTTCATCTGTTGAAGCTGTTGATCCAATATGATGGAAACATTTCATACATTTGTATTCATATCATATTCATAATGGTTCCAAAGGAGCTATTTAATGTCAATTAAACGCTATTATAGTGTCAAAGGGAGTTCATTTTCAATATATCCTATTCTTTAATACATTGTTGCAGTACTAATACACTTTTATCTCAATAACAGTACAGCAAAGTTAACTGACTATAAATGAACTGAAATAATGAAAAATTAGCTTTTGTTCCTGAAGCAAATGATATTGGTCCACTGTCTGTCTGACTGGCCAGTCGAAAACACGGTGTTTTCTCTTTGTCTTCCAACACTGAAAAAAGCAAGGGTAGTAACTGCATAAAAAGTGTATTAATATATGAACCACTGTCTGAGGAGGTCCTCTTCCTCCTCGATAGATTTCTAATGATGTTTTGCCTCTTTTTCTGGCTTCTACACTTAGCTACTCAAGAGAAACTAATTCCTTCTGGTCTTTTCTTGATGGATGCTTCATTCTCCCTTCGGCTGATTTTATGCACCCTCTCACAGTAACCATTTCTCTGCTACCTTCTAGCAGTTCCCTGCTTCCGGCTTTAATTAACAAGTCACAGCAACAGTTTTCCTCATTTTCCCCCCCTGCTCCTTAACTGGCAGACCACAGTTCTACTTGGCAC
Source organism: Megaceryle torquata (assembly GCA_024611175.1). Classification (NCBI taxonomy): domain Eukaryota; kingdom Metazoa; phylum Chordata; class Aves; order Coraciiformes; family Cerylidae; genus Megaceryle; species Megaceryle torquata. Next base: position 41,961 of record JANIJG010009595.1, on the reverse strand, counting down.
TCAAACTTTGGGTTTTGAGATGATTCTAATGTAATACTTTTTCTATCCACTCCACACTATCAGACTCTCATGCAGATCTGTGCCCTGTATAGATCTATATAGTTATTTTTATTTAACTGAATTTGTGCTTTTCATCAACTTTTCCTTAATAGCAGTACGTGCTGCTCTAGGCTGGTACCTGTCAACCAGTCCCCAACGTGATGGCAGTTTTGTTTTACATCTATTCCGTATGAACTGTCGCAGAAATGACTGACCCTGCGGTGCAACAAATGCGACTGAAAAGCATGAAGGTTGCAGGTTACAAGTGGTCTGCTACATGAAGGTTAGATTGATGAGAGAGACCACAAGACAGCGAGTATTTCTCTTCTACAAGCCCTAGAAAAGACTAGTTAAGTCTGAGTTTCAGTTTGCTGTCCACTGTCCCAAGACATCTTTCAAATAACACGTTTTTTTTCTGTAATGACATCCTCCTTTCTAATTTCATGTTTATATGCACCTGCTTATCACAGAAAAACACTGGTTAAGAGGGCAATAGGGGAGCAGGTACTGAGAAAGGGTAGTAACAGTCAGTTTTGCAGTGGAGTACCCCAGTCCTGCAGCACAACCCTGTCCAGCACCATCGCTGGACCACCCTGCTTGGCAGGAGATGAAATTGAGAACTAGGTCCCATTCCTGACATATCAAAATACATTTATAATCTAGGTTAATAATCCCCAAAGCCTGTGATTGCTCCTCTCTCCTATGGCTTAAATACAGTTACTGTTTCCCCTTCTGCCTGAAGAAATCACATATTTGAGGCTTCACAATGTGTGTGCTGTAAGGAATTAATGATGGGGTCTATTCGTTAATTTACAAGCAATTATATGAAGTCCAATTTTGTAAGCCTAGCACTTAAGCAGGGCAATCACCCTGTTCACAGTCTCACACCTTTTTCCAGACAATATGTTGTCCGAAAGCAGCTCATATTCCCAAGACCCTCTTAGAAGAAGAATTTTGCACAGAAGTTAGTGAAAGCTCCGCTGCCTTTGGCCAGCTTTGCGATCCAGAGATGCACATACTCCCAGAGTCTCTAACTGGGCTTCCAAGACATTTCTTGTCTCTGTTCCTTACCAGCTTTTCTCTTAGTCTAGTACCTTGATTTCTATTCTTTTTCTAACTTAGTTAACAAAGGGTTTTAACAATGCTTTATATTGACAAAACTATAAATGGTAACTAGGTTGCTCCAGTCTCTTCAAGTCAGACTGTGTTTGCCTGAAAACATTCCGACTTATAGCATCTTCAAACATAATAATACCTAATTTCTCAAGATGACCCATTAAACTGCAGCATGAATACATTTATAAACACTAAGTCATAGTAAAAACGATGGCACATTCAATCGAGAGAACAATGATATGAACTTACAATGACTTGCTTGTGTAAAATCAACTGTGGAATAAAATTCTGAATACAAAATTCTGAATACAAAATTCTGAATACAAAATTCTGAATACAAAATTCTGAATACAAAATTCTGATCAAAAGGAAGTAAATTGGGAGGTCACTCTGGAATATTTCTGCACAAACAAATGCCAAAGTAAATTTGTACCTGGGGTTGCAAACAGAAGGTGCCATTTTCAAGAGACGATTAAGGATGGATGGATACAGAAAGACTACTAAAGGATGTAGCTAGAACATGTTCAAAACTATAACTTCACTGATTCAATAAATGCCAACATGTCTAACTCTTCATTCTGTTCTCAAGTAGGCAAGGATATTCTAAGCCCATCTACAAACCCACTTATCTTTGAGCAGTTATTCCTAAGCGTGATGCTGAGTCTCACAGACAACATGGCCACAGCTCTGTTTCTCAGAAGAGGCTTACTCTAACATTCACAGCGTGCGGACTCGAGCAACTTGGAAAGGTTTGCTGCTTCTTTAGCATAATACTTTTAAAACTCAGGGCAGATAGTTTAAATAACATGCATTGTAAGCCTCCTTATATCTTTCAGAGCCTTAGTTTAAGCTTTTCTAAAAATCAGAAAAAATAGAAGCACTACAAATTAGCGTAGAAGACCAGTACAGAATTTTGAGAACTTTCATAAATACTCTTTGAAAAAGGGTTTATGTTATTAAGTCTTTGAATACCTACTTTGAACTTTCCTTTCTAGTTTCATCATGGATTCCAAAAGCTCTCATTTTTCAGACAGGAGCTATAGCATACTACAGAGATGTCTACAGCAACCTTACCAAGGTACTTTTTTTCCCAAATTGAAAACAAACCCCAACCAAACAAAACAACAAATACAACAAACCAAAACTCTTCCTGGAGCTAAAAAAGTTTTTCTCCTGACAAGTCAGGTTCATTTCTCTATGAAGATGCAATGGACACAGTCAGGCTAAGTCACAGAGAAGAAGGATTTCTCATCAGCTCCAGCTTTAAAAGTAACATTTAGTGGGGGCTTTCTAGCTTGCCAGTCACTAGACAAACAAGCACTCCTAATGCTTCACTATCTTTCTGGTGCTAGTGGGAAAAATGTTCTATTAATATCAAAATGAAACTAGGCAGCATGCTCTAATGCAAGTTGGCTTTGCACTGCTCTGTCAAGAGAACAGGAGAGTACAATGATCTTCTGTACAGTTGGAAACCGAATGAAATCACTAAGAAAAACCTCCCTAAAACAGCTCAAAGGAACTTGCTGAATAAAGATAGCAGTTGTGCTGCTTCCCTGACATTTTAGGAAGACAACCTCTCCGAAGATTTCAGATCTTAGGAACAAACACAATGTTTACAGACAGAATTCAAGAAGTTACGATTGCAAAAAACGGATAAAGGCAAAAGATTGTAACTAATTGAGCCTGCATTTAATGCCTTAAAATACTGATTTAGTAAGAATAACATTATGGCTTTTTGAGTCTTCACTAGGACAAAAAGTAGGGCATTTTACAGAATAAGTGCACACAATACCAAACATACTGAAAATACTTTTTTTTTTTTTCCCAGTAAACTCACTGTATGTGTTAAAAACAATTTCTTGAATTGTGTTAACTTACAACAGAAATTCTACGTTTGCTTACTTTCCCATATGCTGAAGGACCATTCAGAACATACCTTTCCTGCTGCCTGTCTTTTAGGAAAGAGCAATAATCACACAAACATCTTTTAAAACACAGGCTTTTCAAGAGTCCCTTTAAGCCTCTGCTTATATCAAAGCATATTAGCCACGTCCTATCAAACTGCATAAAAGTGTTGGGATTTGGTAGTAGAGAACACAAGTGATGCTATCACAAAAGGTGAGTCAAGTACTGCTTTTTCAGACTCTGAACATACTCAGCACATCACAGTAAATCACTACCCAAGTGTCTCTTCCATTCTACCCTATCTAGTGAAAACACCAACTCTTTGCATGGTTGTGGGCATTTTTGTGATGTATATACATTAACTGTATCTCTTTCCTACACTTGGGATAAGTAAATAGGTTTCTGTTTGTTTTTCTTTTTGCTGCTTTACATCTTTTAACACTGGGTGACTCTCCTAAGCCTGATATAAATAATGGAAATGACTTTAACACTAAAGTCATAAACGTCAAAGAAATGTGATCTTTATAGAGATAAGCCCACTCTCTTCAGAAACACTTTCCAGCTCTCAGCAGAAACTTATAGTTAATAATTTCTGTTGCTCAACTGATTATTGCCTATTAATTTTATACACAGAAAATGTTTATTTGTTCAACTCTGGTTTTCTGATCTATGGAATACATATTATGTTAATTTTAAATGGTTTCTACTGAATATCTGCTGCAATGCTAATAATTTGTTGCAATACATGGACATCTGCAAATATCTCAGGTCAACATGACTCAGAAGGCTAGAAGGAAACTGAAAAATAAATACGCCAAGAATCATAGCAAGGATTTCAGCATCTGCTCATCCACTTGGTTTCCTGTGGCAATCTTTCATTACATGACTAAATTACTCATGCATATTCTTTCTTCCTAAATATGGACCTCAATTTTATGAAATTTTATTTTAATAACAAACAGGTTACCCTTTAAATTCAACACAAAATTTATCACCTTTGGAGAAGGAATCTCCTGTAGCTCAAATATGTTTTAGCCATAGAATTTGAGAGCAATATTCATTCAGGACTATTTTTGGTTTTATTCCTGTGAAAGGCAATACCAAGGTAAAATTCAAGCACTCCATAATATAGTGCAACAGCAAATGTAATACTGAAGAAAACAACAACTACTAAGTAGAATACTGGAACACATTGCCACAGCACCCAGACATAGAACTCAAAATTAAGTATGGAAACATGGTCATGGAAACAGCTGCTATGTTTTGGTGAGAAGAAAAAACTTGGTTTCAATGGTTTTGAGGTAATAAGAGTGACCTCCCCCCATCCCTCCCCCCCAAAAAAAAACCTAAAAAACCACCAAACAACAAAAGAGAAAGAGAAAAGGAAATATTTATTGAAAGACTAACTCACAACTACCCCCTTTATAGGATAAGCTTGACTGTACTTCCTTTTAAAGCATCTGCCAAGTTCCAACATCAAAGAAAGAATTATTAGACTAGACCTGGTCCCTAAGAATGTTCAAAGCTTTTGAAAACGTAGGGAAAAATTAAAAATAATGGTTTCTGCAGAATATCTACACTGCTTATTATCCAATGTGTATGTTTTGCACCCTTTTAAAAATTGAGACTGATGGTCCAGCTCCGTCTGAAACACAAAGGAGAAGGTAGGGCTGTTTGTGCATGTGACAAGGCATCTATCAATAGGATTATTATAGTGTGTCTGGAGCACTAACTTTTCTTCTCCTGAATTTATACTGTGCTCATAAAAATAAGTCTTCAATACAAGATTTGACTCCCTAAGGCCATCTCGGTGTTAAATAAGAAATCTAGATTCACATCTGTACCTTAGACTATATATAACTGAATGACTGAAACTTAAAAGTAATTCCTCCCTGGAGTTTCTGCTTCAGTATTTCTATACTCTCTTGAGTATTAACAACTCAAAACCAGTTTGTATTAAGGGGCAGTGGATGACTAAAGTGCTTAAGAACAAGCAACAGTCCCAACTATGCATTGAAGACTGAAGAAATGAGAGCAGGCTTCTCCATCTGCATGAACCTGAATTCAGTTTGCAGGACTCTTGAGGCCAGTGATAAAATATGGACGTGTATAGAACAGCGGCAGGATATATGGCCTCAAGTTTTTCATTCCTGAAAAAGTTACTGTCTGGATGCCTGAACCACTGGGATTCTTTGGAAAACCCAAACAGGCACCTGTGTGCAAAGACTACAGGATTTCCAAAGCCTGCAAGTAATTTCTTCACGCTTCATCTTCACTGGTAAGATCTGAGTGACTTTAAAGGTTCAGCCCCAGAGGTTTCATGAGGATAATCCCCAGTGGAGACTGACAAACATGACTGGGAGACTATGGTGACTAGGTAACTAAATTTTTAGGTTTCATATGGACAGATTCTGTCTTCAAGATGCTGCCTAAATACAGGAAAACAAGGTTATTAAAAATGTGGAGCTTGCAGCTTTTCCATGTCTGTGCTCTCTGAGCTTCAGATGGCAGCTCTCACGTCTTTGTCCGGATTCAGTGACGAAGCATTTCCAGGGCACTAAAAACATATCAAAGTGCTGACAGAAGCCAAGCGCTCCACACTGACACTCAGGGGACTGAAGAGTTATCGGGCTAAAGCTCTTCTGTGTCTAGAGAGACTTCATTTCAGCAGCATGGCTCTATCGTGTTCACTGCATTAGGCCTAGAGAGTTCTTCCAGACGCAGTCCTAAAACTGCTACGTTTAGATAGAGAAATGTAGCTCTGCCAGCAAAACTAATCAATAATATATTAATCTATTAGAACTTTTATGGGACAGATAATTACCCAGACCTTTAAGAAAATGCTAGAATATCTAGCATCACCTTCAAATCATTGACATCTGGAGTCACTGATTTCCAAATCCTGATACAGCTACTACAGTGCACCAAATTTTCTAAGGCCCTTAATTATGAATCACAAATACTCTAAAAACTACCCAAGTAGTTGATTTTTTTTTTCTCCTCCCCTTTTTTATCCCCTTCTCTTTTCATGGAAACACTACGCTTTGTCTATCAAGATGATAAATCAATCTAATCAGAACTCAGATATAATAGAATTTCAAGTGTAATCTTTCTCCGGTAATAAGCAGTATTCATCTGCTACAATTATGGGTAACTAGAATTATTAAATGCAAATGTGTAATGTAAATGATTAATTTTGTCTGTTCCTTTTATAAAACATGCAGAAGGGCTAAAATTTTAGAGAACTCTAAAGATAAGTAAACTAAAGATAAGTAGCAGAAACATGCTTTCGCTGTCTTAAACCCTTCTCTCCAGAAGAAAATCTAAGCCTCATATTCTGGTCTTTTTCTCTTTTACACACTTGTTATTTGGATTTAAGAAGCAGCATGATGTTTCTGTTCCACTTACCTGTCATCTTTTTAAATCCATTAACCTAATTAGTCAAAGTAAGTGGTAGTTTGAATATTACTTTACACATAGTGTAATGTAATTAGGAGAACAGAGAGTTTCTTTTAAATAACAGTGCACAGAAGTGTATGTCTCGTACACGTACTAGAACAAGCACAGCATTTTCACTTGTAAGGCTAGTTTTATGTATTTAGACCTAGTCAGAATTCATTAGAAAAGTTTTATTTTCCAAAATTCCATTTTCAGAAGTAATGGTAAAGATGTATTCATAACATTTTTTCAAAGGAACATTTCAAACACTTACAACTTTAATGAATGTGGGCAGACTGTTCTGATTTGGGGGGAAAATTTGTCAGTGACAAAACAAGTAACACAAATAATGTGCAACATCTTCAAGACATCTTTCACATGATCCTTGGGAGGAGACACCATATGCAGCCCTGTGGTCCCTGGGATCTTTTTGCAAAATCTGTGGGCCGAGTCAAATGGTGACACCCAAGTGGCTTCCTCAGTCCTTTAGGAAATGTTGGACTGCAGCAATTGTAAGTTCTTGGCCATTTTATATTAATAGCAGTCTTAACTGAAAGAGTTGTTTTCTGTACAAAATCTAGGTAACCTCTTGTTGTCAAGTGCTTTATTTCCAGCAGCGCTGCTTCTGATGGGCCCCGCTTGGCCTATGGTTTAAAATCTCTTCACCCACTGCGTAGAGCCTGTGCTAGCATTCTTCACTAGTATGAGGAGTTTATTTTTAAAACACTCCTACTAGCTAGGGATGCTAGATGCATCTAAATGAGACATTAGGAACATTTGCAAAATCTGCTTTGGCAGCCTTTCGAACTCTGGAAGCACAACCAGAAGAACCTGGGACGTGGCTGGTTCCTCAGCTAAGATTCAAGGGAAAAGGAGCATTCACACAGGTGGATTCACTCCTGGATCCCAGTATGAGACTCCTCCATTTCTCTAATACTAAGCTTCATATTCCTTTTCCTTCTGTGCTATTTGTTTAGACTGTGATCTCCTGCTTTGAATTTCTATGACATATACAGAAGAACGGCGCAAAATAATTTTATGAACAAATTTACTACTGTTGTAATCAGAAAAAAACAAAACACCCCCCCCCAAAAAAAACCCCACAAACACACAAAAAAAACCAAACAAAAAAAAACAAACCCACAAAAACAAACAAACAAACACCACCAAAACACCCAAACCAAAAAAAACTAAGATTTTATCAGATTTAAGACATTAGTCACAAAACGGTTCCAGAACCATGTCATCTGGATATTCAGTGGAACTGATTTAATTTCTGCCAGCTGATTCAGTGACAGAAGTGACTCTCCATTACTTCAAAAATGTGATAGGTCTTCTTAACAAAAATCTAACACCACAGAAACCTGATCACAGACTTGGAGTTCATGACTTGAAATTGATAGCTGAGGCCAAACCTCATGCTGCACGTCTGGCATTTCCTTCATCATACAGTCAACATTTACATTATTTAAACAAAGCCTTCTTAACACAAAGCATGGCATCATTTATCTCTGGAAAACAAATGAACTAATATTTACAGCCCACAGTGATCAGAACTAGACCAGGCAGTACAAGAGCCAGTATAACTCTACATTTCCTACTATTTGAAGCTCTTTTTAAGGCCTCTTTTCATGCACAAAGAACAAGGCCTTGCAATGCATATTATCTTTCCTTGGATCAGGACGTTGGCCTAAACAGAAGAGGAATTGTCCTTTGAAATTAATTTCGTTTAAAGCTATATTTTAAAAAAGCAAACAAAACAAAACAAACAAAAAAACCCAACCCAAAATCCAAAAAAACCCAACTTTGATGCTAAAACATCTATTGCTCTTTGCACACCAATTTGCAGAGAAAAAGTTCTTTAGGCTGCAAGACTGACAAAAACCTACTAAGTTATTCCACACACAGGAGATCCTCCCTGTTCCAAAGCATACGATGCTTAAATATTTTTCACTTGTGTAATAGTCATTGGCTTTTATTGTAGGAAGTTTTATTTTAGTCTTCAGAAACTTGCAGATATTTCCCCAGCAGACCTGTACACCAGTTGCCTTCCAAAAGAAATAAATTAATGTCTGGTCTATCTGATTGCTGGCAGCATATCGTTTTAAAGAAAGATTATTTAATTTTGTTTAAAAATTCAGCAATTTTAGCCATTGGTCTGAAAGGTTTTTATACAACTATGATATACTTAACTACATTTCATGCAATCGTAAAAACCCAAAAGTCATAAATGCATAGCTGAGCATTGTGAGATTTGTATGTCAGTCCTGCAAGAGCTCATATATCATAGCATACATATATGAATGAAAATGGTATGTCACACATTGCAAGGCCACTGCAGTACATTAAAGCAAACAGTCAAGCTTTCAATAACCAAGAGAAGTATGAAAGACAAAGAAGCACAAGGAAAGAAGGATAACACCGGAGCCAATATGCAATAAATTGGGAGACTTCTGACCAAAAGAACAAAACAACAAAACCAAACAAACAAGCCAAAACCCAAACAACCAACCAACCAGGGAAAAGGTTTATATAATGTCCTTCTCCAGGGGTCCTGCAGAGCTGCTCAGATTTTGTAGAGAGATCCTGTATTAGAGGGTTCCTAATCCTTATAACCATCTTTATTAAAAGAAGTAAGAATACTCATCAGGATTGTTCTGTCAAATGGGTGTTTGAGTGGTCTATTTCTTTCTCACATACCAATTATAAAATGGAAGTGCCATTTTTGCCAGTGCAAGACTCTCAGAGTCTTCAATCTGGATACTTCAAGAGCTCTACTAAATAGATTTAGTTTTGAGTGGTGAGCGGGTGAGAAAGATCAAGTGTGTCAGACACAAGATATTTTAAAATCATAAAATAAGAAATAGCTCAGAAGCAACAGAGGAATTAATTAATACAACTGCTACATCCTCAGAGTCTTTGGTAGGATGTTGGAGAGAACTGCATTTACTTGATAACACCCATTAACATATTCATACTCTATGAATTAACAATATTTCCCATTAAAATTTTCAAGGGCATTTATGTAAGAATGCAAACCTGAAATCCTAAGACAATGCTGTGTGGCACCAAATAAACAGAGAAAAGCCTTATGTTACTTTTTACTGAGCTCAGAATGTCACACCCGTGCGCTGTCTCACAAAGGTTTCCCTTTACTTATCATCAAAAACGTCTCAGAACAAAGTCACGGAATCTCAGAAGAGTTTTGGCTGGAAGAGACCTTCAAGATCATCCAGTCCAACCTTCTTCCCAGCCCTGTCAAACCCACTAAACCATGTCCCTAAGCACAACATCACCCTGGCTCTTAAACACCTCCAAAGATGGGGACTCCACCACCTCCCTGGGC
>JANIJG010009595.1:16025-28878 GCA_024611175.1 Megaceryle torquata | reverse complement strand
GAAAGGCGGCACCTGCAGGGAGGAGGGGACAGGGCAGGGGACCCCAAACTGACCAGCCAGGGATTCCAGCCCAGATAAATCATATTTGGTATAAAGCTGAGGGATCTGGAGGGTCTACAGCTCTCTCTTGGGGCTCCTGGGCTCTTCTCCCCTCTCAGGCAGCTTTGCCAGCTTTGCTTGGCTTGGCTCAGGTCCTCTTCCAAGGACCATTTTCCTTCAAGCTGTTCTAGTTTCCTTTTCTAATGGCTGAGTCTCTCTCCCTTCTTCCCTTTCTCTTCCCCTTTGGGGAGGGAGGGGGGTTAACAGAGAGCATCTGTTATAGGTCTAAGGGGTCACCCTGACCATAAATCATAACAGTACTACTTCAGTCTTGAGGTAATCCAGGTTGTCTCTCCTGTGTGAAAGGTAGGCTTACAGAGAGTTGTTAGGTGGTTTGGGGTTTTGTTGTTTTTGTAATTCTCAGTGTTTCTTTCCTGAAGAGACCTGTTGTCTGTTAGCGTGAGCGGGTTTTCTTTGGGCATCCTGCATTTTCATCATTTTTTGGTTTAGGTTTTTTCCTCACTTTCCTTCTCCTTTGTCCTATTTTATATTGCTTTTATAACCTGCTTGCCTGGAGAAACTTTGCATTAAATCTGGGTTTTTAAAATTTACTTATTTCCTTTCTTCTTTCCCCGAGCCTCTCATTCCAGATAAAGCAGAAAGCAGTCTTTGCACAAATAAAGCAGCCTTTGCTTTTGGAAGATGTACATAGGAGAACTGTAGGGCAGATGGTTTGTATAGGAATTTATCTTCATGTTTCCTTGGGAATGACTGAGAAGCAGATGCATCTTGGTTAGGGCAGGCATTTGCCTTGTCTGTCCCAGTTGAGCACTAAACTTGAACCTGTGTGAGCTAGGCGTTCTATTGCTGTAAAGAACTACTGTTTGAATCCACTTCCCTCATTATTTAAAGCCTCAAATATTTAAGCGTTTCTCTGTGTAACCTTGTTAACGTAACATGAGAATTATTTAAAAACCAACATGGCTGGAGAACCAAAGTAAAAAATTAATCATTCATTGGAGGAGGAGGGAGAGAAATACTGTAATGAGCACGTGTTTGTGTCGGGACTTCTTTGCACAAGCTAGGGATGGGATCCTGTTAGAGGAATTGATTAGCATTAGGGTTCATCGCCTGTGAACTTCTGACAATGATTACTGAAGCATTTAGAACCAGCTTATTTGATTTATCAGCTGATTTATTTTTTTCTTGGCCTTTTCCACACTTCCAAGAGTAGCAGTTGTGCTCTCCAGAGGGGATATTACTAGGATTTTTGCTGCTGCTGCCAAAAATCTTCTGGCGCAAAATTGCTGTCTGAGTCAGCTTTGTAACATGACAAATTCAGAGACAGCTGCAGCAGTGATATGTTAGCTGCCTATTGGACTGCTTCCAAGTAGACAATATATCTCCTACTAGTTAAAAAATGTCATTAAAAATAGCCTAACACAATAGACGATTGAGAAATGCGGTGCTTATGTTTGTGGTTAGTAGGTTTAAAGATGTGGAAGTGGTACAAGCTAGAACAGTCATTCAGTTGTGGCTACATATGTTGTATATATTAACATTAAAGAAGAATCAGAAACTATCGAAAGAGGATGCACTTTTTCTGTTATCTTTTATTACTCAGCTGTTAATTGCTCATATTGTATGCTCGTATTTCAGTGATCACAGCTGTTGCTTCTGTATGTGGGTTTTTTTCTCCAATGAGGTGGCAGTAGAGTAGTGAATACGATATATTATTTTGTTTTTCCACTGAAGAGATTGTAAAATGCAATTAGGCTACCATGGGAAGTGTTCAGTGTTGAATTTCCAGAACTGGGCTTCTGTTGCTATTGTCTTGTAGCTTTGTGAGCATTTTGAATGCTGCAGCGTGTAAGTTAAACTACTAGTTTAATTGCCTTTCTCTATGTTGTACTAATATCTTTAGTCAACCAGAGTCTGCAGTCCTACTTTTTATTGTCTAATTACGTTCCATTTCTGTGCCCCAGCCTACATTTAATTGGCACAGAAGTGGAAATGAAGTTGTCAGTGACATCTCACAACTACTTTCCTCCCCCTTACTTTAGCTCTATCAGATGTCAACACTGCTGATTTTTGAACCTCAAGCTGTTTTGTTCAGCAGTGGAAAGCTGCCTGCTTTGCAACCATCAAACTGGTACAGTGAGACACAAAGTGCTTGTGATATTGCCCAAATTTCTCATGACTAAAGGTAGGAGATATCATTTCAATTTCAATTATATACAGAATGAATCCGAGTTAGGAAACAAGGATGCAGGTTCAACGGGTGAAATCTCATGTTCTGTCCTAGCTAACGCTGGTGGATGTCTAGGTTAACATCTGTTCGATTCAGGAGTGTGAGAAAGCTAAGGAATGCTTTTGTTTTCTTCTTCAAGGCTAGTTTCCTGTGAAGACAGGCTTACTGAAAGGTGCTTGCTACAGCTGTGCTTGTTCTGTATTATCTAAATCAATGAATGGCACAGTAGAGAGAACTAAAGGGTGAGGCTGCGGCTTAATGCTTCTCAAGAGTGAGAAGAGAAGCTGCTTACAGATGTTTCATTCCTCTCCTTCCTAACGTGAAGTAGGAGAATATAGTAAATTTTGTAAAATATTGCAACAGTGGAAATTTGCTGCTGTTTTAAGATTGACTTTACCCTTTTTTTTTTTTGGACATGTGAGTAGCGGTCACTTTGTTCTGTCATGCTGGTTTCATTGCAACTTAAGTGTGAATGAAGACTGAGGTTTCTGTAGCACTGGAATTCATACTGCTAGAAGCCCACCTTGCAGACCTTGTGTTTTTTGAGTTTGTATAACATTGGAGGGAAAACCTGACTATTTCATTCATTGTCTCTCAATTACACTGCTTTATCAGGTACATGAAGTTAGAGTCGTTGGGTTTTTAAGCTTTAACTAGAAAGAATACATAATATTTTTCCTTAGAAAATAATTTAAAAGGGAAGCAAACTATTAGATCTGCAAAATTTATTTACTCATTAATGAATAGAAAATTAACCTGAATGTTTTTAAGGAATTTTAAATTCTAATTAGGATTAGTTTTCAGGCTTTTTTTCCTCGTGATCTTCAGTGGAGATAAATAATTACTGGAATGCTCTTAATTGTAGCTTCCACAATTATTTTGTTGAAGGGTCCACTGTAAAGTCTGGCCAGGTTATCTTAATAAAAAAACCCCCAATAATAGCTCATACCAAAACAAGAGAGTTATACTGTAAAAAAAACCTGATAGAAAGTATATTTACTGAGTAGCACCATCCTTGCCTGCAATAATACTTCTGTTACTCAAAACTGATGAAAGATACAATGCCCAGACATAACCACATCATCGGAATGCTCTGGCAGCTACAATTGACATTGAGATGCTATGCTGACAGCAAATCAGGGTGCCATGCTCTTACACCATGGGTCTCTGGAAGTGAAATGTAAGTTCTATAGCTAATGGTAATCAAAACTCCCTAGCAGTTGATCCTTTTTTTTTTTCTTTTTTGCCTATATATGTGGGTATACATTGCTATACTTTCTATGTATCTAATGAGTAAGGAGCTGTTAGAAAAGGAGTAGGTGATTGCGTGTTAGAGTGGTTTTTAAGTCAGTGGATAAATGCAAACTCAGGCTTGAGAGCTTTGGGTGCTTCTGGTGCTTAGGTCTCGGAAGAAGCTAGTAGAACTTGAATGATGCAGAGAAGAGTGACAATCACAACTTATTAGTTTACTATCTTCTTGTCACTGTATAAAGACTGAATTAAATTTCCTCTCTTGATGATTGTGGCAGATTATAGCTGCGGTAGAGATTACTCAAAGTGGTAGACAAAGACTTACTTTTGGTAGCCAGCTTTTGTATTCATTGAATTTCTGATACTTTATAATCTTCTCAGTAGCATTATGTAAAGGAGCTACGTGCCCGTTTTGCCTGCCAGTCAGCCATACTGTAAACCACCTGCACTCTAGGAAGAAAATAGATATGAACTTTTAATATAGCATTAACGTTAATGAATCAAACGCACTGCAATGGGAAATGCAGATTTTAACTAATAATTACATCTTGCGAAGCTTGCTAATCAAGCACCGAGTCGATAAGATAGGAGAACTGTGCTACTTTTCTTAGGGTGACTATGCTGATAGCTTATCAAATTAGAACTATCGAGCACATTGAACATAGAGAGAGTGCAGCTTTATAAATGCAACTCTCCCGAGCGCTGTGGCTTGTGGAAACTGAAGTGAAGAACAGGAGCCATCTCTGAATATTGCTCATAGTGAGCGTGGTCGCAAGAGAGCTTTCAGAGTGCATTATACCGTGTCTCTACAAAAGCATCTTTTCTATATAGCTGGAAATTCCATGTCATCTCTTCCCTTTGCACCTTTGTTCACAGTGAGCAAGTCTATATGTGCATTGGTTTATTGCACTAAGGCTGCGGATCCTCTAATAATAAGAAGCCAAGCCAAGAAGTTTCAACCTTTTTAAACTCCTTTTCTACCAACAGTTGCAGAGAATTTAGCAGGAAAAAAAAAAAACCTCAATTATTAGGCAGTGACTGAGATTTGAATCACGGATATTGAACTTACAGTTTTGTTGTGTTAAATACAAGATGGATTTAACTCAACCAGATTTAACTAGAAGAAGATGCAACTAAACCTGATTTGAATGTGAGCCAAAGGCTAAGGATTTATGAAACAGATAAAGGTCTATACTAATCTGTGAAAATAATTGTATAGATGATGTGATATTAGATATGATACCATTGGCCTCTCCAAACTCAGACCTGACCCAGGTTCTGTTTATTGAAGTCTAGTTTCTGAAGCTGTAGTAGCCCTCACGAGAACCTCCTTTATCTGCTTCTTCCTTACCGCAGCTGGCTGACACTTGGCTGTGTTTTTAAATTATATGTGTCAAATTAAATTATAAAGATATATGTATTTTATTTAATTACTTGCATTAGAAAATGCTGGCCCATAGAGTTGAGCAGTTTTATTGTTGTGCGCTGGTAGTAAGGTCGAGGGGATTTGCAACACGTGCGCTTCTCACGATGCCACGTCAGAAAGAGATGGAAAAGTGTTCTCCTGACCTGAGAAAGAGAACAAGAGAAATCTTGCAAAGCAAGCTGTACTGAATGTATAGTACAGAGCATTACTGAATGAAGAACAGTGTTGCAAAGAAACTTCACATTCTCATGCCTAGCTCCTTTTTGTTCTGGATGACTGAATTAAAAGAATCAAGGGTGAGGATATGAGATTTTTTATTTATTTATTTATAATAAAATTTAATGTAGAATATATGGGTTTCTTTCTGAAAGGAAATGCTGAGCATAACGTTAATGTTTCATAGTCTGACTTCTTTGCATGTCTGCGCCGCAAGGATGTCGAAATGATAAATGCAATAGTGAATGAATTTTTGATTGCATGCCTTGGAGGTGTGCACAGGCTTAGGGTTAACATGGCATTTATTTCCTTCATTTCTGTTCAGTGCATTATTTGACCTATTTCAGTTCCTTGGGAAGGAGCATGACACTGCAGTCAAAGGACATAGCTTCTTGATAGTATTTTTACATTGCAGCCTGATGTATTTTCCTATATAACTAGCATAATTCTTTTATTCTGTTAGGTATCTTTTTTTTTTTAGCCTACAGTACTTTGTCAGTGACTGTAAGACATGATTTATTAAATGTTGAAAATATGGTACTGGCTATTACTGTACCAGTTTAAGGAAATTGTAACCGATCCAGGAGAACTATAAACCATAGAAGCATAGAACAGCCCAGGCTGAAAGGGACCTCAAAAGATCATCTGGTCCAAACTTTCTTGGAAAAGGGAGCCTAGATGAGATTACCTAGCAGTTGTAGCTGACCTTTAAATACTGGAAAACTGTGACAGCTTTCCCCCCGAGGCATCTCTTCTCCCTTGAGGGAGAAGAGGCTCAATTACTTCAGTCTTTCTCCACAGGGCAACCCTTTGATCGTCTTCACAGCCCTTCTTTGAACCCCTTCCAGTCTGTCCACATCTTTTTTGAATCGTGGAGACCAGAACTGGGCACAGAAATCCAGGTGCAGCCGACAAGCACTGAAGTAGGGTGGGATGGTCATGTCTCTAGCTGTGCAAGTAATGTGCTTGTGGATGCAGCTCAGGCTGATTTGCCTTCGTTGCTGCAGCAGTGCACCACTGACTTAAATGCAGCTTGTTGTCCACCAAGATCCCATCCACACATGCATCCTTGTGTGGGCATCTGCATTGAGCTCCCAGGTTATATTGTCCCAGGGGCAGGACCCTGCAGTTGTCTTTGTTAACAGTTGTTAACTGTTCATACAGTTCTTGCTCGCCCACTATTCTAGCCTGCCTGGCTCTCTCTGTAAGATGGCTCTTCCTTCTGCTGTGTCTACCTCATCCCCTAGGTTAGTGTCATCATGCTTTCATCACCTGGATCATTTCTCTTGTTGGGCCACATGGGGCCTGGGATTGATGCCTGAGGGACCAGCCTGCTGTGGGAGTCTGCCCGCCTGAGTAAGAGCCGCGGATGATCACCATCTCTGGAGCGCGTGTGGCCAGCTGGCTCCCTGCCCACCTCGGCCACCACCTGACCGCTCCATGTCTGGCCAGTTTGAGAGGAGGCTGTGGGAAAGAGTCTCCAACACCACAGTGAGGTTCCAGTAGACAGTACCCTAACTCCATTACTTTCCAAGGGACTGAAGTCAGAGGAATGGGCCTGTATTTTCCTGGGCCCTCGTTTGGTCCCTTTTTCCAGATGAGTGTGACATCGACCCTCTTCCAGTCATCAGGCACATCCCCAATCACGTGGACTTTTCACAGATTATAGGCAATGAACGGCCTTGCAACAAAATCAGCCACTTCTCTTGGCACCCTGGGGTGGATTCCCTCCATGTCCATAGGTTAAAGCTTTGTGAGAGGCCACGGGCTGGCCGTTCCTCCAGGATGGCTTGGTCAGCACACGTGTTGTCACAGCACCGTGACCCTGTGGCCTGGGGTCCACCTGTGCTACTACAGCTGGAGGCAAAGAAAGTGTGGAGAACCTCGGCCTTCTCAGCATTGTTAGTGACCAGTTCCCTTGCCCTGTTTAGCTATAAGCCTTTTTTTTTTCCCCTGCGCTTCTGCTTCCTATAAAATCACACAAAACTTTGTTTCCAGAAGAACTTTCCTCTAATAGTGTATATAGAGATGTGCAAATACAGATTATGACAGATCTGTTACTGAAAAAGTGCTGGTGCTTGGTGAGGACGCTTGCCAGTTACCTCACCATTAATGGAGAGGCCTTCATGATCCATTTTAGCATTCTTTAGCAGTAGCTGGGCCAGCTAAAGCTCCCTACAGCTACTAAACAGCAATATTTACCTTTTTGCTCTCTTGTGTATGTGGTGTGCTGCTTATTTATATACACAAAACACAAGCTTTTAGGAAAAACAACCAGGCCTTTCAGGAATGCTCAGGTCTTCGGAGCTCTAAGTTTTGTAAGTTGTTTATGAAAAAAGATGAGTCACATTCTTAAATTCATAAGAGAAAACCAAACATGTTTGCTCTGAACTGCTTGTTCAGAGTCTGAGCAGATTTACAGTTGTACGACTTCTAATTTCTTAGTAAAATCCATCGTTTCTCTGCAATGTCTGGGCAAGTTACGTGTAACTTTCCAATGTTTAAAAATAATCTCTACATAAATTTTGGGGCTTTGCGATGAAGATTACTAATAGCATCATGGCAATGAATATCTTTGTATTATCATATCCCTTATATTTTGTATAGCACTTATTTTCTCTTTTAACCCTTGTATTTTGTGAATGTTTAGAAGGAATAATGTATGTATGAAGCCTTTAAAATACAAAGGTGAGCAAATGAATTCTTATCGAACTTGAGGGAATTTGCAGATGGTCCTAATGAACTGTGAATCACAAAATACTTGTTCCCAGAATAATTTTGTTACAAAGCAGTTATTCATAGGCATGGAAAGTTGCTTCAGTGTTGATAATGTTTTCTCTATCAGTACTGAATGCTAACTGTTAATTTCCCATTACTTCACAGCAGTGCAGCCTACCTAGCTTTTATCTTGGCTATATTTACCATATAAAGATAAAAAGTATTGGAGAGGCCTGAGAGGTCAAAAGAAGAGTCATTAATATGAGTGAATGTTCAAGCATTCGTCAATATTAGTTCAGCAGGTTTTTTGGAAGCAGAATTCACACTATGCACATTGATGATAACAGTATAGCATCCTTTAATACTGCACAATAAAATCCCCTTTGCTCTTCTGAGATGTGGTTTAGGCATATCTGCAATCTCAAATGTTATACCTCTTTTTCTCATAATTTGAAACAATTTTTAAGGGTATTAAAGTCAGGGGAAAAAAAAAAGTAATAAA
The DNA here is from genome assembly GCA_024611175.1 of Megaceryle torquata. Classification (NCBI taxonomy): domain Eukaryota; kingdom Metazoa; phylum Chordata; class Aves; order Coraciiformes; family Cerylidae; genus Megaceryle; species Megaceryle torquata. The sequence continues at coordinate 20,475 of JANIJG010009595.1, read as the reverse complement.
ACAAAACAGTTCTCATGTTTTAGTTGGCATATATTGATGTTTTAATTTCTAGTGAGAAACTCTTAGGGAACTGTTTCATACATCAGTGCAAGTAGTTCAGTAGTCTAGCTTTCAGTTTGGTTTGGGTGTGTTTTTTAATTGGCTCCAGAGAATTGCGCAGTCCAGTACAAGGAGGCAAAAAAAACCTGTGCGAGAGACTGTGCAGTGCAACAGGTGGCTGTAAGGGGTGGTAGTATTTCTATCCTTGAAGATTTAAAAAAAATCAGCTGGACTTGCTACAGCATCCTGATCTTAAAGTTAATTGTACTTCAAGGAGGAGGTCTGTTATCTTCCAATTTCAATTATTTATCATTTTGTGGAAAAACATGGGCATCAGCTCAGTTTGCAGAAAAAGCTGAAATCATTAGTTTTTCACTTGAAACTTTTTTTTCCCCCCCTTTCTACAAAAGTCTCAAGTGGCAGTTACGTGCCTTCGAGTTAGTTGAAGGTTTATCAGCTGTGATAATTTGATTTAGTGATAGTAGCAGTAGAGCAAATATTGGGTGGCAAGACTTGGGTAATGATACAAGTCAGGTCAGTTAAGATCTGGGAGCTGAGACAATCGGTGTTCAGAATCTTTCAGTTAGGAATTTGAGCTGTCACAGACTTCTGTTCACACATCTCAGCTTTCCTGAGTGACGTATGGGTGAAGCAGGCTGGGAAAGCCCACCTCCCTTCACTGAAACTTATTCTCACCATGTGCAGCAGAAAAGGTTTGCTTGATACGCTGATAAAGGAGAAAATCGCTTACTCTAAAATAAAGGAGTTGGTGATTTAATTAAGCTTTTGTTTCATGTTGAAATAAATTCAAAGTTCAAGGTAATGGTTCTTGTTTACCACTATCTGTCCACCACACAAATACTTTCCATAGTTGTCTATTATGCAGTTTTCACAAAGAAGTGAAGAGTCTGTAGAGATCTACACGTGGGATCTGCTGGATGAATTCATCCCTCTGAGCTGTAGCACAGGTGGGTACAGGATGTGCTGCACAATACCAGCACAGACATGAAAGATCCAAGGTTTCTATCCTTATCTTTCCTACCCCTACACTGTACATCACGGACACAAGGAGAGAGAAGACAGCTGGAATCTAAGGAAAAGAATTAGAGGAATGTTAAGTTGGGTTTTTTTGTTTGTTTGGTGTTTTTTGGTGGGGTTTTTTGGGTGTTTTTTGGTTTGGTTTGGTTTTTCTTGGTTTGGTTTTTGGTTTTTTTTTTTGTTTGTTTTTGTTTGTGTTTTTTTTGTGTTTTTTAAATTTTTTAAAAAATGTTTAATAATTGCAACACATTTTTAATACTCTTTCTGTAGCAATACTGAGTTATTTTGATCATTACACATCTTTTGCATTTTCTTAATATTTCCTTCTTCCGTTTCCTCTTGCATTTCCAAATATATCAGATGTGAAAGTGCAAATTTCCAAGAAACACCAATAAAATCCAGTTATCAGCCTTCCCTGGGCATGAGATATGAATCCTCTTGAGGATCGTTTGAAGCTGAGCATGAGAAATAAAGGAATTTTGGTTTTTATTTCTTTAAGGCAACTTTATTTTTATTACTATACTTTATAAGTAACATTTAATCATTACTCCAAAAAACCATTTTCTTTAGTAGCCCAACTGATCCAAAAAAGTTTCAGCACAAACTTCCTGATGAATTCTACTGTGGATTAGATACACTAGATTTTGTTTGATTTTTAGCTTTTCACTGAGGAGTGCTGGTGGTTACAGGCATTGCAGATGTAGTGTGTTATGCTTGCATGCTTGCTTCTAGCATCTTGTAACCTATGCAGAATTGTTTCTGGGGTCATTTTTTCTTCCCAACTTTAAATTGCACCCAGTGATGTCGGTATACAGAGATAGGAGCAACTGCTAGGTGTCAGAGGAGGGAGTAGCTCTGGTGGAGGGGGTGAATCCACTTTTGAGTATGCTGCTTTTTCACTGAATTCCTTTATGAATTTGTTTTAGATCAATTAATGAGAAGTTCTGCCAAAGGACAGCTGAATACACGTCTGATTGGCAAAAGCGCTCTACCTTAGAGTGCCCATCAGAATTGTCACAGCTCAGTCTTAAAAATAGCTCTTCACATTGAATGTTAAAACCTTTTTTAGAGTTATAGTCACTCCTGTTTCTTTGACTCCTAGATACTGAACTTCTGAAAAACCCTGGCCTTTTCTGTCTCTTGGGACTCTCTCCTGAGTCACCCCCCATTTGTTCACCTTTCACTGCTTTCAGTTGGAGCTGTACAGGAGAATGCAGCTTCTGATGTTCAATTCTGTACAAACACAGATGAATTTCATTGGTATTCAGGGTTCGGCATTTAAGTTCTGGCAGATGTGAGCAGATAATATGTTCTGAAGTGATGTTTATTTGCTTTTCTGCTTTCGAGTTTCAGTTGCAAGATACTATTTAGCTGGGCATTTTTATTGTACGTTGTTTTTAGAGATAGTAGTTGCTGTTTTTCTTAAGCCATGAAAGCAAAGGCATACTTCAGTGTGTGAGTTTTGCAGCAAGCAAGCAGTTCTATAATAGTGCGTGGAATTTTGCTGCTAAAAGCTTTTCAAGCTTAACTAGTACATTAGTATTTTTCAAGCTACAGATTAGTACTTGTGTATTATGATTTAAAACTGATAAATCATTTGGAAAATGTGAACAGTGTTTATTTCTGGAACAAAGTCACTCTTGAGAATTCATTTTGGACTCGCTGTCAGGGAGCGTGTGCTGATTTTTGGAGAGATGATTATCTCTCTAATTTCTTATAGGTTTCTGGAGCTCGAGTGGTTGTTTCTATGCAGTTGTGGATCTGATGCTTTGTTCTGCTGATACGGGGAGAAAAGCAGTCTGTTCAAGGATGTGGCTGGTTGTACCCCCAGAGAAATATTGCAGAGGAATGTGCTTGTTGAGTTAATAGCACGTGAGCTTTGTTATGTAATCCTCTGAATTAAATACAAAGGAAAAACATTTGGACCATCCCTCACCGGTAACAGTTTCAGCTACCTCCACAGTCTGGATGGGATGCCAAGTAGCAGAGATGACAGTGTTTTGACACATCTGCTGCTTTATCGGTCTGTCACTAAATTATTCTGATTTGTTCATTTGAATCTGAAGGATAATAGAAAAGCTCCCAAGTATTCTGATATCTACAGTACAGTTTTGCTTTATATCACAATGTAATCAAAGCCCTTAAAGTGTTATTGGATTACATAAAATTTTGTCTGGCACAAAATGGCTGAGGGGTGGCTGCTTGAGTAATCTGCATTCAGAACTCATTTGCCAGCTACTCCAAAACTGTCCCTGTAAATGCAAGAAAGTATTTTTCAAAATTTTCATTAAGTTTGGGGGTTTAATAATAGATAAATGCATGTAAACAGTTCAAGTGAGTTTAGAACAAGAACCCTGTTACTATTTTGAAAAAGAAAGTTTTAATTTCTAGATATCCTTAGGTTTTTGCATATGATTTATTACTAGGTCATTTTAAATTCAATTATCCCAGCAATCTCCCGTGGCTAACACCAGCTAGTGTTCAGTTAGCATGACAAAGGAAGATCTCTGCTTTGCATTACAAATGAGTATGTCTTGAATGTTTACTTTACAAATATCAACAACTTAATAAAGAGCTGCTACCATCAGCTAAGGCTAAATCATAACAAACGCTCACAAGTAATATTTAAGTTTTCAATTCCTCTTCCCTTAATAAATATTTCTCTAGGGTTCAGTATCTTATCCCACCTGTTTACTTCTAAAAGCACAGGAATAAACATTTGAGGTTATGTGTGTTTTAAAATTCAGGGTATTGTGAATAAAGTAATACATAAACTGGGTGTAACTGCAGGGAATTGTAAATATTTTGCAATTGACTTCACTGAACATAAATTTTAACTCTACATGCTATTAAATGACCTTTTCTATTACCTTCTTTATAAAATGTAATAGTGATCTAAAATTCTGTTGTAAAAATGTGTTATTTTTAAGAAGGGGTTTGTTTTGGTAACTGGAGTTGCATTGTCAGAGTCCAGTCGTCTGTAATTGGTTTGCTTTTTTTTGTAGTGCATTATAAAATGGGATCAGTGATTTTTAAAATGCGCATCTCCATTTTTCGTTGCCTCGGTAAGTCAGGGGTTCTCAGAAATGATCAGTTATAAATAGGTGACAGGGTAAAGGAAAAGCTAATTTGCTTGTTGATACTGAATCTGTAAAGCTGGTAATAGCTAATGGTAGTCAAACAATGCAGGATTTTTAAAGACTTTCAGTGTGCAATCTTTGGATTTAACCCAAATGCGGTGCCTTAAATACTCCTCCTTGGTAGTGCAGTAAGTAGTTGCCATGTCTCTGTTAATAAGATATTAACTATATAATATTATACATTATTATTTATTATATTTTTATATAACAAATATAATTATACATTATATATT
>JANIJG010009594.1:0-27607 GCA_024611175.1 Megaceryle torquata | reverse complement strand
CACAGCTCCCATCTGCTGCTGGGCCCAGCCTGGGCCTCTCCCAGTGCCTGCTCCACAGCACCAGTGGTGACGGTGACGTAACTGCCACCGTGGGGGTTGGGTTTGATACTGGGTTTGTATAGATTTGTATATATCCCATTTTTATTTTTATTATTTTCACTTTCATTCAACCTGTCCCAGTTCCTCCTCTACTGGCTGAGTCTCTCTCCCTCATTCCCTTTCTGTTCCCTCTGGGGAGGGAGGGGGGTTAACAGACAGAGGCTGTTGCAGGTCCCGTGGGCTGCCCTGACCCTAAACCCTGATCACTCTCTTCAACACAACATGCAAGAGGGGCAGGTAACCATTTTCAGCAGGAGCACAAGCTAAACTGTGCCACTCGGTGTTGGCAGCACCACAAGGCATCCTAGGTACACATGACGAACGCTGCCCAAGTTTTGATGGTTCTAGCAGCTCTTTGCCACCTTGATGCTGTCGGGCACTTTCAGCAGTATTTCACTAACGTGCAGACTGACTTTCACATTTGTGTTCCAGAAGGAGAGCAAACGACAAAACTGTTCATCAGTTTTCTTACACAGCTACTAAGTAATCCTACACACAGGGTTCTGATCTATAATGGATTTCTGGCTTAGTGCTGCTGCTGGCAGTTTATCAACCACTTCAGCTTATTATGACAGTAAGTGTCAAACATTTCAACACCAATGTAAAATAACACAAACCGATCTGACATGACAGAACACTAACCTTCCTTCCACATCTCTGAGAGCCCTTCTCATTTTCTCTTCGTACTGCTTATACTTTGCTGTACTGACGTAGATGTGAACCACAGATCCATCTTTCCAGAAGGTATGTACAAACTTGTCACAGTATTTTGCATTAATTACCTTCCTCTTGGTCTCCTATGGCCAAGAAAAACACGTTTCATCTTTCAAAACACATTATTTTCAAGTGCCTTTAATATTTGGCAAACAGACTTCAAAGGTACGTGCTTGCTGCACATGAACAGGTGCAGAACTAGACGTGGGATAGAGCGGTCACAGAATTTGCTCCTAGCAAAAGTCAGAAGAAACTGGTTTTATTCTTGTAGCTAGCAAGAAAAGAAGCTTAGTGAACAGTGTCATGATAGAGCTTGAGAAAAACAGAAGACAAATCAATCCAAATTTCTTTAAGAACCTGCAAAGACTGGAGCAGCTGAGACCAACACTTCTGCTAAGGAAAAATAAAGATGACAAGCAATCGGTGCCCTGCCCCACACAAAGACATAGGAAACCTATGCATTGCTTGAGCCAGTTCTGATTCTTCCTCGCAGATTTTATGTGGGACAGGAAGGAGCCCTTGAAACAATCATTTTCAAATAGCCCTTTGGAACAGCGTTATTTCTGACCATCTTTGTGCCATTCTGCTAATAAGGCAATTATAACAAAAAACTACAGAACAACAAACCCTACACGTCATCATAAACTCATCCATCAGTCAAGGTTTCAGGCTTTAAAAGAAAAACTCACACGAGGCGAGGGAAAAATGATACTGACCGCGTGGGTTTGTGAAGATTCATCCCCTGGCTTAGTTTTTATGCCAACAATCCCACCCGCGTGGCGAAAAGTACAATCAGCAAGCGCATCGTACAGCGTGAGCTTCCGAGCTTTCAAGCCGTGCTCCTGCAGCCACTGCTTGGACGTCAGGTGTTTGTCAGGGGTGTGCTTCTGTAACGGACGATCAGCTTTGCTGGCTAATAAAGAAAAGAAACCAAGTAAAATCTCCTGGATAACACGGTTCACTTTGGGTAAGTTATCTGCAAAACCAGACTATGATACTGGAGTAAAAGTGCTCAGACTTCTCCTGTTTGCACTGCCAGCTTTGGAGCAAGTGAGTATTTCTCATTGCTTTTTAATATTCTCTATTTTGCTTGTGTTGGGCTTATTTTTCCTTATCAGACAGTTCTTTGCAATAAATTCCTTTGTAACTGGAGCAAACCCATCAGCAGACAAAGAGCAAAAGAGATAAAGAGCAACAGGATCAACATGTAAAAGGAATGTTCTTAATATCATTAAGGTTGATTTAACCTTTGCACTGGTTGACCCACAAAATGTCAGAAAAGATTTCTGTGTAAGATGTCTAACTGCAAGGAGAATCACAGAGTCATTTGGGCTGGGAAAGACCTTTAAGACCATCAAGTCCAACCATGAACCCTACTCTGCCAAGTCCACCCCTAAGCCATAGCCCCAGGCACCACATCTGGATGGCTTTTGAACCCCTGCAGGGATGGTGACTCAGCCCCCTCCATGGGCAGCCTGGTCCAAGGCCTGACAACCCTTGCAAGGAAAAAATCTTTCCTGCTGTCCAGTCTAAACCTCCCCTGGTGCAGCTTGAGGCCATTCCCTCTTGCTCTAAAATGACAAAGTTCATTTCTAAAACTGGAGAAAGTGAAACAGAAGATCTAATTGAAAAAGCAGGCGAGAACACTGCTTACCACCAACACTGGTCTGTTCCAGAGGAGGCCCTTCAAAGTAAAAAGCAAAGCAGAGAGTGTTTGGATCAGATTTTGCTGTGTTTCTCTGCAGTATTGCCTGTTTATAGGCTGAATATTGCAAAGTCTCCCAAGCCACAAATCCCATGTGCACCATCGCAGCATTTTCACAAGTTCTGCACGCTCCTTGTAGAAAGAAATAGGGTTTCCTTATTTTTTCATGATCTGGTACAACTGGTCTTATATCTCCCCTTTGATGTCGTGTTGTCTTACAAATTTTCTAAGGACAATCTTAAGGTTGGGCACCACTGCCCAGAGCAGCTGTGGATTCTCCCTCCCTGGGAGTTTTCAACGCCAGGCTGGATGGGGCTCTGAGCAGCCTGGTCCCGTGGGAGGTGCCCCTGCCCGTGGGAGGGGGGTTGGAACTGGATGATCTTTCAGGTCCCTTCCAACCCAAACCATTCTAAGTTCTCTGGATACTGATAGTGGGACACAGGGCTCTATAGTCACTCATCAGCAGCTCAATAAATCACATCTAAAGGACCCAGCAGTGGCTCTTATAGCAGGGTGAATTTACTTCTTCACGCTAATTTTGCTGGACCTCGGTGGTTTAAATGTCTTCTCTGTTTAGATGCAGCTGCAGTGACAACAGTATTGAGATCCTGAGACAAAAATATACAGAGGCATCTACTGCCTTAACACACCCCGAGACCAGGCAGTGTCAGGGCAAGTGCAGGGACAGAGCCTGTTCATGTGGAAACATCTGCTTCCCGACAGCCTGTGGTCCTTACAACAGCCCCTGTGGCAAGTGTCACAAGTGTGCTCAGGTGGTTTCAAAAAGAAAACTGCTGTTTTCTTCCTTCCACCTGCTTCAGGTGAAAAGTCATGGCTCAGTTCAGGTAAATGGTGCATTATCTGGAGAGTCAGCAGGAAAAAAATGTCTCTTTTTCTCTGTTTATTCTCCTGAAGAACACTGCAATCTTCAGGACAAACTAATTTTTCAGCAGAGCATTTTAAACAGATCAGGAAGGCAAAACCAGGAAGAAATGCAGGCAAACAGAGAAGCTGCAGTTACCTAGATCCATTGGCAACAGTCAAATAATGCTGAGGAACTGACAAAATAAATGACACTGTTATTTCACTTCTTTTAATTAATTTCTGAAGTGATTCTGTATAAAGGCAAATGTGAAAACAGCATTGAAGCTGCATCGTCAGGAACGCTTCAATTGCTGAAATTACAGCTTTATTGTGGTCTTTTTGTTCATATGCATATGCGTTTTGTTCGTATTCTTTTGTTTAACTTCAGAAGGGAAGTCCTGCTCATTCAGAAGATGCTAGTACCAGTATAAAGGACTGTATTGTGCCTTCACCCAAGAAAAGACTCAAACTTCAGTCCTGCAGAGTGACGCTGTTGACAAACCCAGCACAGGCAGGGAAAGTTCCCGCCAGCACCACACTAGTTACACATCTCAGCACAGCAGTGAGAGGACAAGTGACTGACCAACTGACTCTACAAAGTGTTCCTCAGTAGGTGATCCAGAAAAGGGCACCTGGCCCCAGCCTCCATCTAGCCAAAGCAAAAGCAAATTGCACTACAGAAACAATACGGGAGCTACACAACATCACTGATGACTAATTCAGCTGGAATCCTGCATCCACTTACGCAGAAAATACCACCAGAACCACCGAAGTACTTAAAAACCAGGAACTGCTGCAGAACATGGGCACTGACCCTGAAAATCCACCCCCTCAGTTGCAGCCCAACACTGAAGCTGCCTATCAGAGAATGATAGAATGCCCCAGGTTGGATGGAACCTCCAAAGGTCACCTAGTCCAACGCCCCTGCTGAGAGCAGGGACAGCCTCAACTAGAGCAGGGTGCTCAGAGCCTCTCAAACCTGACCCTGAATGTCTCCAGGGATGGGGCCTCAACCACCTCGCTGGGCAACCTGTTCCAATGTCTCAACACCCTCAGAGTGAAGAACATCTTCCTAATGGCCAACTATACTCTTCCTACTGTCCAACTGTACTCTATAAATTCCTACATTATCAGTATTTGAGTCTTGTCAGTGTCATCATTCTGCTCCAGAGCACCTCAGCTCTGAGTAGCTTCTCAGTATCCTCTGTTTAAGGCTTCCAGGAGATCAGAAACAAGCTATGCTTCTGTCTTCATTAGGGTTCAAGCCAACCAATACGCACAGAACAACAACTGAATCCTGCTCTAAGCCAAACACAATGGTGGGAACTATTAGTCTAATGAACAAACGTGGGTGTTCATGTTTCTTAACACAGGAGTTGTCAGAGCACTCATCCACAAGCAGATTCAGTCCTCTACCTGTGACTAAGAGAATTCAAACCCACTTTTCTTCCCTTCTGGGGAATGACCTAGCTGTCAAGTTGGAGGCTACCTCAAGAAGACCATGATGGGAGATAGATGAGGTGTTTCCTCAGCATTGTGTAGAATAAAATTGGCCCAGGCAGAGACACACACACACAAAAAAATAATTATAATGCTTTCAATATCTTGATCTCTAGGCAATTTCTAAACCTAGTCATCGGTGAACCAAAACTGGTGTGCTTCAGGCTGAGCCGTTAAAGTTCAGCAGGTTTAATCAGTAGCAAACAGAGATTTGTAGGAGCCCTAAGCTGAGATGGCAAGTGCAGCTGCTACCTGCCTGTAGACAGTTGTGAGAAAATCACCCTCAAACTGACATGCAATCAAAACCGTTCCCCAGCACAACACTGATCATGAATACAATGGCAACTCTCTTGGAAGAAACGTAAAGATACCATCTGGAGAAGCAGGCTGGTCTGATTCTGATAAAATTTGCTGAACTTGTCTCACGGTACTCCTGGCTTCCTCCAACTCCTTCCAGATCAAAAAGACATCTTCACGAACACCAGCTACTGCAAAAGAAATCGTAAATACAACTTGACATTCTGAGAGTATTTCTGCTTTTCATAACTCAGCGATCTCCACAAAGTCATTGGGCCCATCCAGATGTTGCCATGTTTTCTTGAGGCCCCGTTGCAGTGACAAGTGCTGTTCTTGGACACCCTTCAAGAAAGGACCCAGAGCTGACACCAGGGACATGTGAAAGGTGCTTAGGCTGGCGCAAGTAACTTCCATAGTTGGCCACAGACTGGTCCCACAGTGGAAGTAAATCCCTTTTGACACTCTGGGATAATAATCATGAAACTCCTCAGAGATATGTGCATGTTGTTCCCTGGGCTTCATTGCAAAAGCTGGCTCCAAATATTAGACCCAATTTGAAACTTTAAAGAGAAGATATTTTCAACTCTTTCAATCCCCTTTAAAGAAACACTTTTATTTAAAATGAAATCTTCTTTTCCTGAAGACTATGTGAGGAAATTTTGCTAATAAGTCAATTTTCATCCTAACAATTCTCACTGGTCAAAAATCAGTGTTTAAAAAAAAGGTTTTACTCTCAGATTATAGTGTCAAAAAAAGTGGGAAAATCCAGAGCTGGAGGTTTTTTCTTAATCTCAAGATATATGTTCATCTTGACTGGAAAAAAAAATTGGAATCTTTATTTATTCAAGTAGAATTATTAAAATTGAGGTGCCATCTATACCTAAGCAGTATGAACACTATTAAAAAATAAAGTTAAATGACGTTCACCTCCCAGTTTCCACTGCACCCTAGCACAGGGTGTGCTGTAGTACAGGAAGAACAGAACTGGAATCATGAGCTGTCCTAACCACAGATGCAGACTGCAGCCTGTAGAACCCTCTGCAGATTCAGCTGCTGCTGAACTGTGGAGGTGCTGAGCAAGGCAAGCTGCATCCCACCCTCCGGCAGCCCCGGTAACACGCGGCCGTGGTTCGCGCGTACAGGAGAAGCCAGGCAACACCTGCCTGCTGACGCAGGCTGCCAGTGAACAAACCAACCTCGTTCTTGGATAAACTTCCCTGAAATAATAATCCAAACGTTTTACTAAAGGACAGCTCAGTTGTAACTGTGAAAGGCTTTTAGCTTCCAAGAAGTATTCTGCAATGTGTTATTGTACACTGCCATCTCCTGGGACCTCCCTGCATTTCAAAAACATCTGTTTCCAGCCGTTAGGACAAAGATCAACATTTCCTAAATTACAAAAAGCTGTAGTAAAGCAAATCACAACCGAAGACGCAAAAGGGAGGAGGGAAAAAAAACAAACAAAACCTTAGTCTGCTATCATAAAATTTAAGTTTAAGAAAAATATTCTGTTCAAGTGCTTCAGAAAGAAGTCGGCTTTTCTTTTACAAGCAATCGCTCCCCAGAAATGCAGAACAAACAAAATCTGAGCATTGGCAAAATTGCAGCAAGTGGGAGCTAGAGATTTTCTGATTAGTCAGCCACTGGAAAAAAAAAAAAAATAAAATATATTTTATATAGAGAGTTGTCACAGTTAAACCCCCAAACACATGCATTCACACCACACATGCACATGTTTGGAGTTTAAGACCATTACAAATGCAATTCCAGTGGAGCCGTCTCCAGAAGAGGCTGGATATCCTCCAGGAAGTACCAAATCCTGGGATCCAGCTTTAATTTTACGAACGTTTTCAAAAAATATTTGAAAATACTGAAAGAAGTATGCGTATGTCAGCCCCCTTTAAAACCACACCGATGATGTCATTGTGCTGCTTCGCTTCCCCTTAAACTGATGCTAGAGAGGATGTACAGGACTACGGTCACTGTCCCCAGGCAGGTGTGTGTACTGGGCTGGTGTTACACAGGCAGGTATTTTGTCTTCACCCTGCAGCCCAGCGAAGTAAAACCGCAGGTGCTTTCCAAGCAAGTATGTTGGGTGACACGTATTATACAGGCCAAATGCAGGCACCAACAACTGCACCGTCTGACGGTCAAGACACAGAGAAAAACTTTTGTCTGGCAACAGTTTTTCCTGGATTCACCTGGGAGAGCAGGTTGGAAGCAGTGACACACATGGCAGCTTTCTACACTGGAGGTTCACCTCCACCTCTGCTTCTACCTCCAGCTTCATCTCCATCTCCACCTCTGCTTCCACCTCCACCTCTTCTCCACCTTCATCTCCATCTCCATCTCTGCTTCCACCTCCACCTGCACCTCTACCTTCATCTCCACCTCTGCTTCCACCTCCACCTCTGCTTCCACCTCCACCTCTGCTTCCACCTCAACCTTCATCTCCATCTCCAACTCTGCTTCCACCTCCACCTTTTCTCCACCTTCATCTCCATCTCCAACTCTGCTTCCACCTCCACCTCTTCTCCACCTTCATCTCCACCTCTGCTTCCAGCTCCACCTGCACCTCCACCTTCATCTCCATCTCCACCTCTGCTTCCACCTCTTCTCCACCTTCATCTCCACCTCTGCTTCCACCTCCACCTCTCCTTCCACCTCAACCTTCATCTCCATCCCCATCTCTGCTTCCACCTCCACCTCTGCTTCCACCTTCATCTCCATCTCCACCTCTGCTTTCATCTCCACCTCTGCTTCCACCTCCACCTCTTCTCCACCTTCATCTCCACCTCCACTTCCACCTCCACCTCCATCTCCATGTCCATCCCCACCTCCACCTCCACTTCCTCCTCCATCTCCATGTCCACCTCCATCTCCACTTCCACCTCCACTTCCATCTCGGCCTCCTCCTCTCCAGCTAAGACGAAGTGGGAAGGAAAAGCTGCTCCTTTTGAAGCTGAGCCCCCATCTCAAAAGGGACGCACACCACTCGGCGTCTTCCCGATGCGGTTCTCAGCCTGGGGCCCGTCCCTCAAAGCGCCTGAGTGCGAAACGACCGAGAAAGCACAAACCTCCCTCGGGTTTAAGCTCCTTGCGCTCGCACCTCAGCCGGGCCATTCTGGGGGCCGCCGACCTAAAGGCAGCGGGCACCCGGGGCGTGCGGCCCCCGGCGGCCCCAGGCCCCGCTGTCTCCTCCCCGCCCATGGGCGACCGCGTCCCAGCGCGGGTCTCGCCTTGAGAAAAAGCTCGGTATGCCCAGAGGGAAAGGGCTCTGCCCGGCCCCCAGCCGCCGTGGCTGGAGTTAAACGGGCAGTGCCCGGGCACCGGCCGGCTCGACTCAACAGCCGCCCCGCGGCCTCGGCGCCCCGCGGCCCGCCCGGGCCCCCGCCCAGCGCTGCCGGGGGCTTTCGGCTCTCGCCTCGGCCGCGTCCCCCCTGCGGGGCCCCGCGCCCCGGGTCACGCTTCCAGACGTGCCCAGCCCGCAGTTAAAAGGCGTTCGTGCTGCGGAGGAGGGAGGCCTGGAAGAGGAAGGGGATGAAGATGGGGAAGGGTGCGGGGAGAGCCTGGGGCGAGGGGCAGAAGCGTTCTGCAGACGCCGGCGAGTCGAGAAGCGAGGTGGTGGGTCTGAGGGAGAACAGACACCCAGACGGACACACGCCCAGACACACACACAGCAACACACACAGAGGCACACACACCCCCCCAGAGCCGCACACACACACAGACAGACACACAGACACACCCCGTACAGACAGACACACAGACACCCACTCGCACATGTACACGGAAGCTCATAAGCACCCTCATTCCCATTTCCCAGCCATTTAACACTGTCGGGCAACATTAAAAGAAGTGCCTTTTCCACACGCACCTCCCAGCAGCCAAACTCATCCCGTTTGACGAGTCCCTGCAACCCCGTAACATACCCAAGACACAAAACCTGCTGAGAGAAAAAGCCCATTCAAAAAAAGCCAAAACCACAAAAAACCCAACCAAAAATACAAAAGGAAAGCCGGTGAAATCTCCGATACCTTCGGAAGATGCAGCAAACACCAAGGCAGGAGCCACTCGTGGAGCAGCAGCATTTCCTCCTTCCCTGCCTCTCTGCCCTAGCCGGCGGCAGAACGCGAACCCAAACCCAGGGGAGCGCGGGCCATCGTGAACTTCACTGGCCTGCGAGGCAACAGGGGCAACTTCACCCTTCCCCTGCTGGTCCTTCCGCCCGCCTCCCCGGGGCAGCCCAACACAGCGCTCGTCCCTCCCGCTCGGTTTTGCTTTTGCTTTTCCCGATCCCCGCTCCGAGGGGCTGCGCGGAGGCCGAAGGAGCGCGGACGGGGAGCCCGCAGCTTCGCCTGCCCGCCCGCCAGGCCGAGCAGCACCGAAGCTCAGCCCCAGCCCGATCCTCGCCCCTTCCCGCCGGGCAGGCGGACACGGGCCAATGAACTCCGCGCCCCCGGGGCCGCACCGCGCCCCGCACGCAGCAGAGCTGCCCCGCCGAGCGCGGCTGCCGGGACGCGACCCAGCGAGCGCGGGGCCGCAGCGGGGGCGGTGACCCTCGCTACGGCTCGTAGGAGAGGCAGCTGCTCGCAAGTCCCGATCCCGGCTCTCCGGCGGGAGGCTTCGGTCCCTCCCGCGCCTGTGTCCGTGGAGTGCAGCGCTCCTCGACTCCCTGCCTTGCGGGACGCCGGCACTCCTGGGCTCCCTACGGGACACACAGCAGCCTGTGGCCAGCAACTAGATGCGGGAAATCAAGCACACCTCTAAGGATACAGCCGTGCACTGCTCACAAGGAGGTCAGACACATCCCTCCTTGGACCTGTCACATCAGTCAAACCCCGATTTCGGTCCATTTGCTTATTCTTTACACACACCGGCTCATCTATTATTTCACCACACGGAAAAAACAGTGCAGAGTTTTACTGGTGTTCCCTTTCCAGACAGCAAGGACCCCGCTATTCGTTTCAGGACCCAGTTCAAACCACCACTGCTTTTCAAGCCCCGTTTAGCACTCGTCTCCCTGTCACTCCAAGCAGATGACACAACCGTGCTGCTTTTTGGGCAAGAATCTTCTGCTTCACAGCTTCCACCATCTCTTGCCCCTTAGATCTTCAAATTCCACCTTAAATTTCACCCCTCTTCCACTTAACAGTTTTAACTACAGAACGGGGTTGCTTAATTCTGCAGCTTTTTGCAGATGAAGCTGCACAAAGAATGCAGGCAGAAGTGACAGCAGGGAAGTTAGTGCTGGATGAGGAGATAACACCACACTGGTGAGATCAGGCTTTATGTAAAAGCCTTTTTTTGCCTTCAGTAGATTCTGAGTCTGTAACAGAAGGACCTTCATTCCTTACCAGCTTATACCTGTTTTGATCTCGAGCATCCACTCAAAATGAGTGTAAAAACAATTCAAGTGTGGCAGTTTCTCACCCGTGCTTTCTAAAGGACTGCTCAAGGTGCAAAGCAGGGCAGAATGGAGCTCTTAGCTGAAGTTTTAAATAGTTCACTTCCGACCTGTTTTGGTTAAGCAGATGAAAAAGAGTGAACACGAGAAATGCTGTGTTTGCAAAACGCCCTTATTCAGCGGATGCCCAGGGAACTATCGGATGTCCTTAGCACAGCTTTTCCAGCCCATGAAACATGAGTTTCAGTTTCCAGCTGTTGAGCTGGTGGTGCAAAAAGCAGCAGAATCACAACGTTCCTGTGCCACCTCCTATTTTTCAGGAAACGCCACATTGGGAAGATTAAATCTCTGGTTATTCTCTATTTAGTTCCTTGCATGGTTTATGCCACGCATCCAGGAACCTGTTTCAGAGCCCGTTAGTGAGTAACCCACACTTTTATTATTATTGCTTTCTACACCCTTGAAGGAGTCTCTGCAACAAGAGCCATCAGACACAGACCAGAATAATGTCTCCAATGTGTTTTCTTTTCTGGAAGGACTTTATAGATTCTGCATACCACTCAAACGCTCCGATTGGCTGCCAGTGATGTCACGACTGTGCTCATAATGCCCAGCAAATGCAGAAAGCTAATTGCGTTCCTTTTTTATGTGTGAATTCTATTCCATAATAGCAATAAGACACAGCAGACAATGCACTTCAAGGGGATTACTGCCCCTCTGAGCGATTAAAGCTTTCAGCTTTAGAAAGAGTGGTGAGGAAGTAATTCCAGTCATACAGGAGCAACGGTCCCATCTATTGAAACAGGCTAACTGCCTGGGGCAAGAGGAAGCCAGGTCCCCCCCCACACCCCTCAAATGGGGGCCAGATTGAAGCACTAGTAGCAGACAGAAGGCAGCCCTTATCCCACTCTGAGAGACAGGGGTTTGAAGCCCGCTCTGCTGCTGCTTTCTAAACCCTGCGTGGGTGAGGCTCGAGTGTCCTCTCCTGAACTAAAAAAAGCAGGTGGTACCTCACTCTCTTATTTCTGCCCCCCTGCTGCAGTTCTATCGTACTGTCAACAGTTCTGTTGAAGGACGGGTTAGTATGCAACGAACCACAACCCAGGGAACACGGGCCAGTTTGTCCCCAGAATGCTGCACGACATGAGTCTCTAAATCCACCCTATGCTACATGTTCCCAGCAGCGAGGAGAGGAGAACACTGCTCTACCTTTCTGGGCTGCAGTACTGCCCCCCAGCAAAACAGGGCTGTGGGCCAGTGGAGTGAAGAGGCCATATGCCTCCTGACATTTAAAAGAAATCCATTTTTAATGTAATGACCCGCTGATAAAGGTTTCAGACTCGACACACACCACCTCACTTCACAGTACAAGCTGGTCTCCCCACACGGCTGAAACCCCAGCCCAGTCCCGCTGAGCAGTGAGGCTGGTTTACCCAGGGGAAGTAGCACTGTGACTAAGAAGAAACACGGGGACAGCTTTCTGCCCACCTCCACACACATCCCCCACCCCAGTAAAACTGTTTCTTTCTGGTACTTCTTTCCTGCAGGGTTGTGGCTTCTTTTCATCAATTCCCCCCCAGCCTTTTGCACCTGCTTCTCTACAGTTATTTTGCTGTGTTTGATGGCTGTTTAAATTCAGATCTTGAGAGAAGTAAATCAACCTCATGTGGATTGATAATCTCCCTATATTACATATGAACCTGGCCTGTTCTGGTGTGGCCGTTCCATCTTTCACACTACTTCTCTTCCTTTCTGCCACTTCTCTATACGTTTCCACGAGGTCGCTGCCATAAGCACACCATTAGTATTCTTCACCTCCCTAAACAAATGTTGTTCTCCCTTTTTTCACTTCTCTTTCATTCTCACACGCACATCCTCTGCTCTCTTCACTTCTCTTTTCCTTTTCCTCTCCTTCCCACCCACAGAATTTCCATTTGACCAGTCCTGTCCTCACCCCACCCATGCCCGTGGAAGGCTCATTTAGATTTTACACTTTGCAAGTTCCCACATTACACTTCTGTTCTGAGAGCCCACTGAGCAAATTCATGTCACCTTGGGGTTTATGTTGTCTACCTAGTGGCATTCGCCCTCTCACTTTTCTGTATTTGGGGGCCATTAGATCTTTTCCATCCTCTTCGTATTCCAGTGCAGGTCTGGTAGCATCTCTGTAGCTACTCCTCGCAGCAAAAGCATGGAATCTGCAATACAGAACGAGTTGTCATCGGTACATAAACTGCTTATATACTCTTCCTAATTTTAAGGAGATGTATGATAGTTGTTTGCAGCTCTGGAATTATTTGCTTATCTATTCAATACGTCTAAACCTTCTGACTACAACAACATTATCAAACCTTTTATATGCAGGTATGGGCATTCTGAAGTCTTCTCATTAATAACAACCCTTCATTTTGCTATCATTTACTCCAAGGCACCTTCCTTTTCAATCTCCTGGAAATCTATTTTTAATTAATGCTTTTAGCATGCTGAGCAAGCGTATCATTTGAGATATTTGAGATGACACTAACACCTTTTTATCAGATTATCCTCCCAGTTGAAAGCCCAACAGGAACATTTATTTCATTATCGACATACGAATCAGGAAGTCAAGCAGACTTCATTTACACTCCTTGTCAAAACAGGAAAGCTTTCACAGCAGGAAAGAGATGCATTTTGAAATCAGAACTACACTAGGACCAGGCTCAAGCCATGGAAAGGCCATGAGTGTGGCCGCTCCCGCGGGAAAGCTGACTTCACCTGATAGACAGTTACCGGGCAAGCACCTGCCAGCAAGATATTAATTGGCCCAGGAAGTCTCTGCACCAAAGCTAGACTCATGTAAAGAGATAATGGGAAACGTATCAAGCAAAATCATTCCCCTCAGCTCCCCGCCACAACCTTTCTTCTTCCTCTGCCACACAAGGAACATTTGCTTTCCTTTTGTAAAGGAGGTAAAACCACTGCCAAAAGAAAATGAAGGCTGATGGCTGGCAATGTACGTGGTACCATGGAGGTGCCATGGTTCTAAATGACCACAGTCATTTCAGGCACACATCAGGCCACGGCAAACAGAACGCTTTCCCACAGTCTTGCTTTTGGCAGACACTCCATCTCTTAAAAGCTATTTCTAAACACAGATGGCTATAAAAGAGCTAAGCAGCTGCCATCTTACCAATTGCTCTGCTGTCATTGGGGAGATTTCTGCCGTTGGAGGTCTTCCCACTCTTGCACAAACAACAGGGAAAGAGCCAGCAGCCATTTCACAGCTCTCTAACTGCACACTGACTTCTGTTAAGCAGACAAACACCTACTGAATCCTACTGCCCTCCTGCTGTTCAGCGTGAGTTCGGTACTGCGGGGGGCTGTGTTCACTTGTTTTCCTTATTCTGGTATCAGAATCAAGATGAAAGTTTTATTATCCCCTTCTACTGAAGGCTGATTCTCACCGCACGGCTGATTCCCACCACATGGCTGATTCCCAGGATAAAGTAGCCAACAAGCCGTGTGGAATATATCAGCTTCCACCAACCACGCTAAATACATGCTAGAGAGCATGGTGCAGAACTGCACTTCCACACAGCCAGGCCTGATGGGTAGCACCAGATCAATTTTCTGTCCCTCCAGGAGCTGCCCATTTAGAACAGGCGCTATCTTTCCAGTGCATGTCTGTGTGACACTTGATCAGCGAAGCTCTAGATCCTTTGCTGCTGCCTGTGGATATTACCAGCTTACAAGGCAGTGCAGTAAAAACCCGTTTCACTTTCTGTTGTGAGTTCGTCCCCTGAACAGTTTTTCAGACTTCAAAAGAGGAGCTGATGACAGGTGACTTAGGATGTAAAAAAGGCATGGCCTTCTGCAAGCCAGCGAGCACGTGTGGAGAGAAGCTGACCTGTTCCAGTAGGTCCTGTGGTTTGCTCGTATGGCTTAGACTATTCCCCCGGTTTCCCCAGATGGCTTACTGCCCTGCTTCGTCTCCTTTTCCTCGAGTACGGCAGGCATTGTATTCAGGAATCCTGCAATACCATTCCTAGCAGCAAAGCCCTTTCCAAGTACTGAAATCACTACTGTGCTGCTGCTTCACCATACCTGCCAGAGGCCAAACGGCTCAACTCTTTCAGAAAAATGATAGTTTCATCTTCCCTAGCATTGAAAGATACACTGTTGATTGGACAGGGGGCACCAGAAATCTTCTCAAGGAGCAGCTGCTTGGTGTCCACTGGAATATCACCCACGGAAAAGTAATAAACAGCTTCAACCTGTCATTAAACAGAAAAAATACATTGGGAATTGGAAGACATTGTTGTACGCAGATGCCTGGTACTTCATCAAGCACTGTCCTGTGCTGAGCACTGGTATAAATGAGTATAAATGGGCATAAGTGAGGGACTATTAACTTGGGCTGTGAGATGTTCAGATCTTTGGTTCTCCCTCTCATTATGCTAGAAATTCAAATGACGTCCACACAAAATTTCCTGAAGTGAGAAGAGAACCTGGTCCTCAGCCCCTGGGTCTGATCCTGCCCAAAGCAAGCCCTTTTCCCAAGAAGTTAAATGAAGCCAAAGAGGGGTGTAAGGAAGGAGAACTTTGTCATCAGGCAGGAGAAGGGTCTGTGCCACACTGCATTTTTGTGAAGAGAGATGCTATGTTGGTGCCTTGCCAGGGCTGGAAATCAGCAGGAACTTTTATACCAGACGTACTTGGAATGCTGCTGCTGGTATTTACCAATGTGCTGGTTTGGGATGGAGTAGAGTTCACGGAATCATAAAACCATCTAGACCTTTAAGACCATCGAGTCCAACCATGAACCTTACTCTGCCAAGTCCACCCCTAAGCCATAGCCCCAGGCACCACATCTGGATGGCTTTTGAACACCTCCAGGGATGGTGACTCAGCCCCCTCCATGGGCAGCCTGTTCCAAGGCCTGACAACCCTTGCAGGGAAAAAATCTTTCCTACTGTCCAGTCTAAACCTCCCCTGGTGCAGCTTGAGGCCATTGCCTCTTGTGCTCAGCATATAAAGCCTGGGGAAAGAGGAAGGAAGGAGGGACATCCAGAGTGATGGTGTTTGTCTTCCTGAGTAACCACTACGTGTGATGGAGTCCGGCTCCTGGATACGGCCGGAAACCTGCCTGCCCATGGGAAGTGGTGAAGTGATTCCTATTATTGCTTGCTTTGTTCATGTGCCTCTTGCTTTAATCATTAAAATGCATTTCTCTCAACCCAGGAGTTTTCTCACTTTTCCTCTTCTGATTGTCTGCCCGATCGCACCGGGGGGTAGTGAGAGAGCAGCTGGGTGGTGCTTAGTTGATGGTTGGGGTTAAACTACCACAACAAATCATTTGTATTCTTTATACTTCCCAAGGCAGAAGGGGCTTGGCAGGTTTATTATCACCACACACTTAAACTCTGGAAATGTTATTACAAGAAAAGAGAGAATGCGAAGAAATGTCCTTTAGTTATTGCTCGAGTATTACATGAGGGATTTGATGTTACCTGCACTAACCCATGCTAACTATCCTCATGGGAATTATGCTTCTGGAATTTTCACCATCAGTAAAAACAAAGGTAACCACAGCTATCCCCTGCTGATGTTCAAGTACAGCGTATCAGTCCTATGGCACGGTACATACCAACTGATAAAAGGCTGCTAAACAGTTGTTTAACTGAAAAAAAGGCACTCCAATATGACTAGGAGTGCCAGGACATGCACCATGAAAGAGAGAAAACTATCTGAGTCCAGGATGGCCCTGAGAAGATGTTTCTGCACTCACATGATATCATGCAGTGGTGATCACCTGCAAGTGTGTTCATGAAGTTCCCCTGCTTCCTTTGGTACTCATTTGTATCTCAGCTCCCTGAGTCAACAGACTGACACATTGACCTCTTTCGTCCAGTTTATACTCAGAGCCTCCAGGCTGGAGGATCCCTGTACTGTCCTACATCAGAAGCATGGACTTCTGGGTTTCAGGCTCTCTCCCTCCTCTACACTTTGCCACAAATCCTTGGGCTGCTCCTCAGCAGCAGAAGACATCTCTCCCAAGCAGCAACCCAAACTCAGGCTCAGCCAGGCAAGTTAATGAAGCAGCACCTTGCCACCAACACCTTGGGTCTTGCAGAGACACTCCATGTGGGAGGCAGTGCCCATAGCTACAGACCACGCTTGCTGAGGAGCAAGCAGGTCTGTGGTCAGCCACCTGTTCTGGCATCACTGTTGGTGCTACACCAGTACTAAGGCTAAAGAGAAGAACAAATGTGTGTTGTTAAAGTGCAGGATTAACAAAATACTTCTTAGCTTTAGAAAAAGATGCACAGAAACAAAACGAAAGAACTCTCGCACGTGGCAGTGCTGTGGTTCAGTTTCGCGGGGTTCACTCTCTGTTTTGTCCAGCTGAAAAGCTGCCCGGGCGCGCAGCTCCCCAGGCTGAGCCCCGCTTCTTGGACAACACCTCGCTCCTCTTCCTTTTGCTGAAGAGGCTCCTGACCTGGGGCAGTTTTCCCTGTCTTGCTTCAGATTCACATCTTCTGCCCCTCCCGCCCAAGGCTGCCAATAAATCCTGAAGTTGATATTCAGTAAGGATGTCAATTGTCACACTTCCTCTAGAGGATTTACTGCCTGCCTCTGCGACTTTTAAAGCGCTGACATTCCTTGGGCATAGCTGATGCACAACCAGCTACTCACAGGAAAAACAACAAAATTGCTCACCACAGACAATTCCCTCTTCTCAAGTACAAACCCAGCAACCCCACAGCACAGAGGAAATGCTCCTTACAGGTTAGTGGGCAAAGGTTAAAACCAGGTAACTTAGTCCTTTGTATTTTGAAAATTACAACGTATGCATCCATCTGAACAAGCAAACTTCAGACAAGAACAGGAAGGAGCACAACATGAACAGCTCCTGCCAGTCTTTACCTGGGGGGGAGGTGTGTTTTGCATGGGTGAGCCCCAGGTTGGTGAGCAGCACCCTGTACAGAACGGCAAGTTAATCACCACAGATGCATCTGTGGCAGGTAGAGCATAAAAGGTTTGCAGCCTTACAGCAGAGTGATCTTGAGCTTGGGACAGACAGGTCAAGAGGAAAGGAAATGTAGGGAGTTACCACATACTGGAAAGAAAGCTCAGCTAAAGGAGTGACAGGAAGAGCCAAGTCTGGGGAAAAAAGATTGTTTGGGTGCAACTTCTGCTGATGAGCCAGTTCTGAAGAGCAGGCATGCAGCTTTGCCTAGGGCTGAATGGGGTCTCCCCAGCCTGCAGTCCAGTGCAGCTTGCACTGGAGTGAACCGGCAGCTACCAATGCTAACGACTGTATTTAGGAGAGACTGAAGTTGCCTTCTGTGGAGAACCTGCCACAGCTGAGTCCCCAGGTTACCCACTAGCCCACTAATGTCCAGAAAAAAAAAATAAAAAAAAAATAGATGCCTCTCTGTGGGACAGATTTTAACTTCTGTGTATTCGCATGCAGACCCACCAGGGCCAAGAAAGCCTTTTTGCATCCAGACTGTACTGAAAGCTAAATAGGGTCCCTTTTGTTCCCCGCCACTGCAAACTGGAAATGTGAATCAAATTTATGAAGGAGGCATCTAAAAAAGATGCCATAAAAAATGTCACTCTTGCACAATTTGTTCTTTACGCAGTTCCTTTTTAAACATCAAGGTTCATCTGGAAGAGAATCCACCAGCACAGGGAACCAGAAGGAAAGTGAAGCCAAATTTACCTTCTCCTTCAAACAACCTCTCGGAATGAGATTTACGAAGGAGTTAGGATTGGATCCGTGCGCACGGGTGGATCCTGCCGGCAGTAAAAAGCAATGATTCTACTCCGCACACAGCAGGCCCAACTACCCACGAAATTTGGGTTCTGGGGAACTGAAACAATGTGCACTGCCAGCAAATCTCTTTAACAACACGAGTGTCGAGTGATTATCTCAAATGATGGCAGATACGGTTGCTGTCTTGTGGCTCTGCTGTAATGAATTATTACGGTGCTCTCAGAAACAGACAGGATTTAAGTGCAGCAGTACCTGTGCAGGCTGTGCCTTTTTGTCCTGGAAGAAACTCTTGGCTAAAGCCTGGCTGATGAAAAGGGATTTGCAACCCCCTACCAGGAGTTAACGCTTAAATTAATCTCTGCATTTACTATTTTGGATTTTAAAATATAATTTTTCATGAAGACTGGAAATATGTAACAAAATAAAAATGGTTTCCCTCTCTTCAGTACTGTTGATATGAGCACTTCTCTCATAACCTTGAAGCCCTGAAAAACATACACGGCAAAGAGAGTGGAAGGGAAGATGTTTTCTCTTTCCCTTAATGACTGAATATGTTATTTATTCTGTGTACCCTAGAAGCAAAAATAAACAAGATCCTGCATTCAGAATACAGTAGATTTACATAAACAAGCCATCAGTAAATATAGAAGGCAGCTACACTTGGGGGGAAAAGCAGCTTTCCAAACGCTGTCATTAATATTTAGCTTTGCAATATTCCCCAGGGCAAACTGCAGTAGCCAGCCTGGCACTGAACACTCTTGGATTTACTCCTGAAAAGATGCATGAACTTACTGCCTCGTCACTCACGGCTTCCAGCAGGGCTTGGGCAGAGTTCGGATGGCCGGCAGCCGTCACACGCTCCAGCTTCCAGAGCCATGTAAGAGCAGACTTTACAGCTTGCTCCGACACTGGAGTGCATTCCTGCTGCCACTTCCTAAGGTCCTGAGCAGCCCTGAAAGGGACAGTAGCTATAGATCAGAAATGGTGGGAACAGTGCTGGCAGAGCAAGAGAGACACTGTTACTATTGGGTTAGATTTTTAAGTGATAGTTACAATAAACCACGGGTATCAGATGTAGACTGGCAATAGAAGTAGAGGAAAAGCAACATCCTTAGAAAAATACTGTCATTTTTACAGGTCCATTTTGTGGGGGCTTTTTTGAGACAACTCATCTCTAAACTAGGGTCAAGAGAGCTGCAGCGCTTTAGAAACAGCTCCTAATTCTTATCTCTCCTTAACATAAAAACACAATCAGGTTGTTAAAACATGTGTGTGAAACAACAATCTGTCTTCCACCGGCCTCTTCCTGCGACTTGCCGCACGCTCTTTGTGTCAGGCCATTTTAACTGACAGGTTTTTTCTGTGGTGTGGCTGATCTTTATCTACCTGTCAAAATAAAACTTGTGATGCAAAGCTTTTTGATATTCTACTTGATCAAAGGCCTGAGTCTTAACGGCAGTAGAGAAGCACGAATGCCTGTGTATTTGTGCATTAAAAGGCAGAAAGCAAACCAAACCCCAACTGGTCCCAGTATCTGTGAAATTCCATCAAGCACTGTGCTGAAGAGTTTCCTGCAAATCCAAAAGACGAGGATGTTTTCCAAGATTCTTTTAAGGTAATAATCTATATGCTCTATTGTCTTTTGCCTCCCTCCTGTACAAACAGATCGATGAACACAATTATTGTGGCTCAGTTTTGACTTCTCGTCACGTATCCTTTCTGAAGGAAATGCTTTATGTGCATCTCAAAAGCAACGGACTTATCTTCTACTTTCCAAATCTCAGTTGTATCACAAGCTAGGGAATTAAGATCTGGCACCAAAGCTTGGGTGAAACAGCTTTAAGAATCACAGTGTCCTTGCAAGTGATGACCGTGGAGCCCATTTTAAAATGATATGACCTAATTTGCGCATCATTTTCTTAGTAACAAAATTCCACTCACCTCTCCAAACCCAAACTTAGGCGGTCAGACCTTTGTGCACAGATGAAATTTGTGCAGGGATACATAAATTTGAATAGCTGCTTCTATTCTTCTGTTTGTAACTAAACCCAAATTCATTTATTCCCGTCAGGGAACAAGCACTCGTCTTTTGTTATGGAAATCTGGTATTGTTTCCCAGTTCTGCTGCAGATTTCTGTGACCATGGAAATCTATAGAAATACAAAAGACTGTGCCTATAGCACTTGGGGGAGGGTACATTTTGCTGTAAGGCGGAAACCTGCGATGCCTAACGGCAGGAGATGGGACCTCGCTGGTTTTGCTCTGTAATATTGAGATGCCTGAAGAGCAATTTGTTATTGCAAAGTCCCCCTTATCGTTCCGGTTCTCTGTGCTACATTCGTAGGTAGTGTTTCAGTATTTGGGTCCTGTGAGTCTTTATCTGTTCTTCAGGGTAATAATGGTCTTCTGTTAAATGGCAGCAGCAAGCTCAGCGTGAGTGTGGGTGGAACTTGGTGGAAAGTCTGTAGATACCACCATGACATGAATCAGGACAACTTCCACTAGAGAGAGTCTTATGCAAACACACGGCCTGTGATAGGCAGCTCCTTTTTATTCTCCAGCAGTGGGGAGGCATGGACTTCCTAGTTTGGCCTGGAGAAGAGAAGGCTCCAGGGAGATCTTATAGCAGCCTTTCAATACTTAAAGGGGGCCTATAAGAAAGATGAGGACAGACTTTTTAGCAGGGCCTGTGGTGACTGGACAAGGGGTGATGGTTTTGAACTAAAAGGCGTCAGATTCGAACTTGGATCTAAGGAAGACATTTTTTTTCATTGAGGGTGGTGAAACAATGGAACAGGCTGCCCAGAGAAGGGGTAGATGTCCCTGGAAACATTCAAAGTCAAGCTGGATGGGGCTTTGGACAACCTGATCTGGTTGAATATGTAGGGATTGGACTAGATGACCTTTAAAGCTGCCTTCCAGCCCAAGCCAGCCTGTAATTCCTGGATTCTTTCTGCTTACCGAATGAGGTTGAATTTGGCAATTCGAGTCACCTGCTCCACAAGTACCATAGAAAGTGCATCCCGACACTGATCAAATTCAGCTGCAGCCACACTGCCAAAATCCAACACAATAGCAATGCACCCTTCTTGGATCACTCCAAATATCTGCCGGCTCTCACTGGTTAACCATTCCATCCGCTGCTTGTACAGCTCAATAGCTCCCGTTAGACAATCCACAAAATGGAGAATCAGTTCTTTTTTGGCTGTCAGCTTTATTTAAATACGGGAGAGAAAGAAATTGAACGTCAAAACAAATAATACAATTGCAGCCCCAAGCTTAGCACAGCTGCAATAGCTGGTTTGCAAGTGCCAGATATGCCAGCCAAGGTAGCAGTGAAAACAACCTATTTTACTACCCCTGTTTCAAGAGCAAATACTTGACAAATGCATCTAGGCTATGAAGAAAAGACACTGCAGTTTGTCCTAATTGCTTTTCATAATCTTTTCATATGAGCATGGGACAGTGCCAGGGGGTTGTCTGACTTGTCTGTCTCAAGACTGGAGCAATTAGAATGGGCTGAACACGGGCTAGGACGCAGAAAGGGCTGCAGAGCAGATGGGTGAACAAACAAGGGCACTGAAACTTTGTGCCTTCTTAAGACTAGAATTTTTACTGGCTCTTAAAATTTTGTGCAGCAATAAAAAGGGTTTGGTTCTGGGGGTCTTCAATCTCCACCTTTTCTTTAGCATTTGAAAGGAAAATGTTTCCTGTTTGTACTATTATTTCACTCACAATGCCCAGCATTACAGATTAACTGTTTGTGGGTAGGTGCTTGGGCAAATGTTCAGACAGCTGCAACCAGCAACAAGGATCTCCCATTCTGTACCAGTAAAATGAGAAAAACCTGGGTTCAGTATTAAAATGAAAACCAGCAGACCCTCCCTATGAATGCATATATATATGTTTGCCATGCAAAATGATCTGTAGGTTTAAAAATTCATCGCAGATTCCGGTAAAGCTGTTCCCCCGTATCCCTGACCCAGGTAACTGGGTCAGGGAGAAGATGTTCTATGTGTCAGTCTGCACACTTTTCCCTCCCATTTCTATTTTGCTCTGTTCTTTAATGTCAGCTCGGGCCCTGTAATGTGCCTCCCAGATAGAGTCTCAGGCTGTCTGCCAGAGGAATGTAGGCCTGGGAAGGAGCACTCAGAAAATCCAGTTTCCCCCTATGACAGACAGACTCATACAAAGAAGCTTATTGCACTACATCGATCAAACTCCATCTTAAAATAAAAGCAGTTTTCTTGCACCCCCCCTTCAGTTGGAGTTGGCTGGTCCCGATTCCCATTTCTCCGAGGGCTGGAAAACCTCTGTCTGTCCAGCCTAAATTTATTCATGGCATTTCATACCCGTTTATTCTTGGAGTAGCAGGCCTTTAAACATAGACAACTACAGCTTTTCCCTATGGCTGCAACTGCCTGTCTGTAAGGACAATAATGCTGCCCATTGTCGCTCTTCAGCCTGCCTTACAGCGACCAAGCCATTCTATCAGAACAGCCCTCCATCGCAGCTCATCCTACCAGCCCTTCCCAGTACCTGTTCTGAACTGCTTCTTCTCGACCTGGGGTAACTCTACACAATGTTGTACTCTCACCAAATCTTGGAGAGTGGCATTGCTACCTTAGTCCTTCTAGAAATGTCTTTCCTACTGCTCGCAACACGTCCTAAGATTAAAAGACACTACGTAAATATTTTGTGTGGAATGACTAGGAAAAAATAAAAGAAGGCCAAAGGCTCTCTGAAATGGTTCTTTTCCCCATTTTTAAGCCTCCTGCCTCAGAAGTGACTCTAGTTACTGGGAAAAATGGCAAGCCATTTGCTTTTGTGAAATCCTTTAGGAATTAACTCTCTCCCCTCCTTGCTCACACGCGTATCGCTTCAATCAGAATCCATCCTCTTAACAATGAGGCCGCCAGCAGCTGTTGCTAAGACATTCCTCAGAACATGAGCCCGGGCAGAGCTCCAGCAAACGGTCTCTACAGAGTAGCTGAGCCTTTTGTGACCTGCTGGCACTAAGCAAAGCTGCCTTTTGCATCAGCAGTGTCAGTGCATTAAGTCTTCGTATTCCAGCATCCCCGGTTGTTTCACTGACTACGGTTTTCTTTTTTTTAAACTCAGCCGAGCATCTTCTTTTGAAGAGTCGCTTCTTTCAAGGCAGGGTAAATGTTGCTTAGAAACTGCAGTCTTGTCTGGAAAGATTTACTCCAATGCTGCACCAAGGCAAGAGCATAAGACTTGGCAAGGTAAAAAAGAGAAAGTTATCTGGCTTCTCTGGCCCTGATTGCTATCACTAACAGGTTGATAAAATGTTAAAAAAAACCCCAGCAGATCAAAAGATCAAGTTCTCACAAAGAATGCATTTCATGCCATAGGGAGACATTTTAGTCACATCATTCCGCTACGGTGACAATAACTTCTAAGTGCCCAAGGATGTTTCCCTAAGTCAGTCACACTTACATGATACACGCTGCCGTCTTGTGCTCTCCTGTACTGAGGAAACAGACCGTCTGCGTAGCGAGAAGCCACGAGTTTCCCCAAGGCCGCCACATAATCTACAGTAAAGGTTACAAGATCAAGGTGTTAATCACAGGGATTACTTCGGGTATGTTTTGGGTCGATGTGCATCCCATCTGTGTGGGAAGCATATGAATCTGTACTGAACTCCTGACGTTATCAAACAAGAGAAATTCTAATCAATGTTTTTGCTTTACAGCTTTTTTCTGGCTGTGTCTACGATGGAGCCCTGAGGGCACCAACAGGTCCCCTGAGAGCACCAACAGGTCTCCATTGCCCTGATCAGCCTCGGTTGGGGTTTCTGCTGCCAGGACACTCAGGCCTGGGCAGGCAGTCTTTGCTTTGGCCGTGCTGTAGGAGTACTTGTCTCAACCTCTGCTAGCGGACCTCTCTCCTGGATAGGCCTCTCAGCCTTGTTGCCAGCTCTGTGTGCTGGATGGGGCTCCAGGACCCATGTTGTGGCCTTGTCTCCAGTCTTATCTCTGGCTGCTCCTGGCTGCACTCCCTGACTGGCCCCTAGACATGGTTCCTCACCTCACCCTGTCTGGGACCATCCGTGGATGCCGTCAGCAGCACCCTGCTCTGCCTGCGGTGTCGAGATGCCGCAGAATCATGTCCTGCTCAGTGAGGGCACTGCATGAGCTGTGTTCCCTTTTGGTTCCTCACTTATTTTGCCCCTGTGGAGCAGCCCTGCTCTTGCTGCTAGCTGCAAGTTTAGTTAGAAGTGGGGAAGAAACCCACATTTTATTATTTACAGGCCAAAAAGCTACATGGGACTTTAGTAAATTAAAGGTTTAGGCAATTAAACTTCTGTATTATCCATTTACCTCACAGCAGGACTTGCAAATATTTGTCCATCAAACAAAATAGAAAATCTGGTACAGATAATGCTGTTCTCTTACACAACTACATGGGCAGAAGTGGGTGCAACTAAGGAAAAGGTTGCACTCTGCTCTTTCAGTAGCTGGAAATCTTCTACAGGACCTCTGCCGATAGGAACACATTAGGGGTGGAAATACTTCACGTCACAAAGCAGCTACTCTGTACAGCACGCTGCCCTGCTAAGCTAGTATGTTCTGCTCCTAAAATTACCCTGTAACAACATTTGCCCTGCTTAACAGCTTCTTCCTCTACAGCATACAGCATTTCAGCATCTGCACTGGCTGATCTTTGAATGCCCCATGGACACGAGGCAGCCCAAACCTTCAATTATGCAACCTAGAACAATTGCAAAACGTTACAACTCCTGCTTCTCAGCTGGCAAGCGGTGCCCAGAAAAGAATCTCTTCCCATACTCTGCAAAGCACTATTATGGCAGTGATTAATAGTTATTAGCAAACTCTTCTTCTCCAGCTGTCAGATAACTAGGAAGGAACATCTTTCCATAGCCTGACTTTGCACGAAAAGCAGACTAATTCTAATCTAATGTCACTGCCTGGAAAGGATACAGCACTCCCAAGCAGGTTGGTGAGCCCCGATGATCAGCTAGGAGATTGCAGGTTATGGCACAGCATACGTTATGTTAGCCAACTAAAAATGGGCAGAAATCTTATGGTGTGGGGTTTTCTTTTGCAGGGAAACTAGCACTGACAGCCTCAGCAGCACGAGTTATTTCCCAGCTATAGCTAAATTGGAGAGGATTTGAATTGGAGCTTAGGGGAAAGCAACAGCACAGTTGTGCAAGGAAAGCCCTGCTCAGATCAAAAGGAGATGGAGTTTGTCAGTCCTCTGAACTGGCAATGCCAGCAACCGTTGGATACAGCTTCCCTTTCTGCCATTAGCAGAAGAGACAACATAAAAATCTCCTCTGTCTACACAGGGGTGTGACCCTAAGGACTATTCAAAGTCAGGGTGGGTATTATTACTCTATTATTAGTTTGTCTTATACCTTTCCTGTGCTGGAATCCAAGCTGTGGCAAAATCTGGGATAGAGACAATTTGTTTCTCTTGAGCCCGTGACGTTGAAGCCACTTAGAAGATGGAACAAGGGCTTGTACATCCGTGTCCCACTGGCTGACTGACAGACTCCTCTCCTTCTCCTTTGATTTCTTCTTGTGGGCCTCGTGGGAATCTTCAGGATCTTGCCTGTCCTTTGAATCAAAGGGATCTGTTGTAAAGAGAAATGAGGGAAATGTCATTTATACTCTAACCAAATGATTCACTTTAACTGCCTCCTTTCTTTACCTCTACTCCGTGGTACTCTGTACACGTAGAGCTCACCTCTTGTGTTCTTTTGTTATACTGAACAATTATCTTAATCTGAAAAGCTGCTCTCTGTCCTACACATCTACTTGCTGTTACAGTTTTTATTAATCCATATATTTGCACCCTGGCCTGGATCAGGACCAGTGTGTCCAGCAGCAGCAGGGCAGTGATGGTGCCCCTGGGCTGGGCACTGGGGAGGCCACACCTGGAGCACTGGGGGCAGTTCTGGGTCCCTCACTGCAAGAAAGACATTGAGGTGCTGGAGCAAGTTCAGAGGACAAACAAGCTGGGGAGGGGTCTGGAGAACATGTCCTATGAGGAGAGGCTGAAGGAATCAGTGTTTAGTCTGGAGGAGGTTGAGGGAGACCTCATTACCCTCTACAACTCCCTGAAAGGAGGTCATAATGAGCTGGGCACAGCCTCTTCTCTCAAGTAAATAAGGACAGGACAAGAGGAAATGGCCTGAAGTTGCACCAGGGGAGGTTTAGACTGGATAATAGGAAGAACTCCTTTACTGAAAGAGTAGTCAGGTGCTGGAATGGGCTGCCCACCATCCACCATGGCTGATGGTGGAGTCACCATCCCTGGAAGGGTTCAAAAATACGCAGATGAGGCACTTCAGGACATGTTCTAGTATGATGGTGAGGTGTGGGGGCTTTGGGCAGAGGTTTTTTGGGGGGGAAATTGATGGTTGGACAAAGTGATCTTAGAGGTCTTTTCCAACTGTGACAATTTTGTGATTCTGTGATATATTTTCCTTCAATTTATTAAAGAATATGTCTCTTGTACGCTGAAATCCAAGCCCTGAAATCTAAGTCCAGTTTGCCTAAATGGCAATTCTTCCAGTTCCTAAGCTACCTCTCCTACGTCTTGGGAATCAGAACTCACAACAGGCATTCAGAGACTGTCAGGCTATGGCTACCCCCACATTAGAAGCATTCTGCAATGAATAAGGATTTCTAAACAATTACATGTTGAACACCTACCATAAGCAATAGCAACACCAGCAGCAGATCCTGACCATCACAAGGCTGGTGAAACTCCCTCTCCTCATATCATTTACCTCAAGTGTAACTGATGGATCTGTTAGTATCTGCTCCAGGCTGTGATGGATCATGTGCACACACAGAAAATCATGGACGTGAAGGTCCAGGTTCATTCTGAGCTCCACAGAACAATGAACTTGTCTCAGCACTGGTGTAGATACAGTTGGCTGGGCTCGCTCCACTTGCAGCTGGTAGCAGAGGCAGCCCAGAGCAAAGAGAGCTGGAGGCAGAAGTGGAAGTGAGCACAACAGTGATGCCTCTGCTCCTCAGCAGAGAGGTTCTAGGAGGACTTTGGTAATTCCTGTTCATTCCCAAAATACTCTGCACAAGCTAAGCTGGCTCTTGTTGATTAAAGATTAAATAAAAGTCCGAGAGGGGATCTTATTCTTGTTCATAAATCTTTGCAGGGTGGGAGTCAAGGAGAAGGGGCCAGGCTCTTGTCAGTGGTGCCCTGGGACAGGACGAGAGGTGATGGTAGCAAGGGGAGCACA
>JANIJG010009593.1:0-28742 GCA_024611175.1 Megaceryle torquata | reverse complement strand
ATGGCCAACCTATACAATTTTCCCTACATCTCAGATGTCTAAGAAAATTGGTCTCATTTTGAAATGTAAACAAATTTTGAAAGTGCTCTTGTATATGCATAAGCATGCTGTAATTGGAATGGATGCTTACCCGAACGCAATGTGTCACAAAGGAATCAATATAGTCCTTTGCCTGATGATTATTATAAAGACAACACCTAAAAGGGAAATATCCACATATAACATATATGTTTATAAGTGTCACCAGTCTACATAGCACAAAATTAAGAAAGAAACAGGAATGCAGCAACAGCAACTGATCCCTTCATACATAAGCACTAAGCAGAAATATTTTTTCCACCAGACATGTAAAGACACACGAGTAAAGTCGAGATCCACTTACTTTGGAGAAAGGACTGGAGGACTGACAAAAGACCTTAAAGCATCTTTTACCATGTCTTGCATGAGGTGAGTTCCAAACACCTTCTTATTATCTACCAGAAAAGTTGTCTGAAAGTAAAAATATGTTTTTTATAAGCATGTTTTAAGTGAAAAGTAATGCTTCAGAAATTAGTAATAGAAAGTTCTTACAGTAGCTATATCATGTCAGAAACTTGCAAGATTGCCTTAAGAATTAAAATCGTTCAGCTGGTTACAAGGATACAGTCTCAAGAAGTGTACTGAGATCTGTCACTTCTGTGATATTCCCATGACACAAAATAGAGCTCTATTACTTACATAAGAGAATGCATGCAAAGTTATTTTAATTCTTGGACTTTAAAGCTGATTAATCAAACAGATGTTTCTGAAGGTTAATGTAAAAAAAATTACGTTGTTTCCCTGGAGGTGGATAAAGGTGAAGCTTCAGACTACTGCAGACTTTTTTCTATCCCTATAGATACTACGGCTTTCATTGGTCATGTCTGATGCTCATTCCACTTTCCTCCATGAGTGCTGTGTTCCTTTCTTACATGGTTCTCAGCAGAGGGAGATAAAGCTCCACTGTCAGGCATCCACGGGGATTGCACATGTAGTGCAAAGTCAGAACACACACACTATGAAAATATTTTGCTTGCCAATAGTTATACTCCATCAGTTCTATGCATGGTTTAACTGGGATCAAATGTAAAGAAGTTCTGATGTCCAGGGACGCCCTATTGAAATCAAATCCTCCTATAAGGAATTATATTTTAATCTGAGTTAAGGGATATTTAACCCACTTTCAACTGAAGCAATGAGAAAAGACTGTTGTGTCCTAACCATCAGTTTTACTGTTGTAGCAGTAGAGGCGGTGTATACATGAAACTCAGTCCAAAGAGGGAGGATGAATACAAACACCAGCTCCAGACCAAGACAGCACATAGAGAACAGCATAAAAATGCATGTACGGGCACAGTTTTATGGCAGATAAAATATTCTAATACTTTCTGTTTAAATTAGCATATATTAACATGATCTGAACACCAATATTTAAAATGTTTTTAAAACTTACATCAGAACATAAGCCTCCGCATAGCTGATACTTAAGAATCTCCAGAAATTTTTTTTTACCACTTAGATACTATGAAGTGATATGCAAATAATTTAAATATTTGAAACAAGAAGATGAATCCATGTTTATAACGAATACAGAAATATTTTAATCAAAGACAGAGATTAGTACTTGCCTGTAACAGGGATCTTGAAAGAACACATGGTGACTGCTCACTAAACTCACAGAAAAAATCCTAATTTACATTTAGAAGAAAAAAAAGGACAATTCAGGTTACTATGTCAGTTTTATATAAATACACATTTACATTTTTATACACACGTGCATTTGCATTTTTCTATATACACAACTGTGTAAATACATCTATATTTTGTATACACAAACCCATATACAAATAGCATAGCTTATACAACTTGTAAGAAAGTAAATGTGATTAATTTGAACAAACCAGAACACATTATGAAGGTAAAATCCATTTTTTCTGCAATTACTTTTTATTTAACAAAACAAAAGGTTTCTGATTCTTCCTCAGATGCAACAATTAAAAGGATGATATAGAAAAAGAACATTGTGAAACTAACTGAACCAGGAATGTAACAAAACTGCAATGTCTAACTAGTACCAGATGCTTCATGCAAACACTGCTTTATTTAACTTGCTAGGAAAACAGGATGACAAAAGATTTTTTTCTTGATCATTAAGCTGATGTAACTGTGGCTCTTTTTTCAGTGAATGCATGTACGCTAAAAAGTATTTCAGACGTTTGTCTTCTAATAAATGTAGGCAGTAACTGAGAATAACACCACTTACTCAAGAAAAAACATAACCAGGTGCTTAACTTTATGCCTGTTCAGGGAATTACATGGTTAAACACACATGTATTAAATGCTAGGCACATATGCAGAAAAAGAATCCAGGTTATAGCAATGAATTACATTCTGCTACTGCAGATGCAGCTCTTCAACCAAAGAAAGAGTTACAAGGAAATTCACCTGATTGGGCTCCACCACTAATATGCATACCTACTTAACAAATGAAGGGAAAAATGGGAGATTTGAGAGGAGAAAATGTCTTTCTCAAAATATGAAAAATACTATTTATCAGGAAAGACAGCAAATTCTGAAACTGGACACAACAGTAAGAAACACCAGAAGATTTATACATATGGTTCAGTTTTCTCAAGTGAGCAATAGCAATGTATATATGGAATGATTACTTTGCAAATTACATTTTACTTATTTTTGGCTATAAATAAAAAGTACTTATGCTTACCAGTATACAGTGCAAATTAGTTAAGTTGACTACTTCGCATACAGTTTTGATTCGTTCTATTAGTTTGGAAAAATAATTGACCATTTCTTCCCTTTTTATTATTTTTGCATATCGAGGGAAAGTTGGTGGCAGCAATCTCTGATTAACAAGGGGCTCAAACCCCATCATAATAGGATGATCTAATGAAAGAGAAGGGGAGAGAAAGAGAGAGGAGAAAGATTAAAAAGCTGCATATAAGCTGTGTTTACACAACTTACTTCAAACTTGAAAGTATAATACAAATTGTTCAGTTAGCCAAAATGAACTTTTTAACTGACAGTGAACTTCCAAATACACTAACTACTCAAGTGAGACAATGATTACGTTTTAAAATATCCAGCCCTCAATACCTCAGCATATGGACAGTGAGATTGTGTTCCCCATTTTAAAATGGCATATACACTGATTTGAAGTGCAATGCACCTTATCAAAATTCACATTATCTCTGAAGTGACAGTCTTGCTTTCAGAAGAACCATCATTTAATGAAATAAAATTAAGATCAAATAATGCAAATCTGTAACAGCTTGTATAACGAGTATTAGTAGTTGAAAGTAAATAGTCATTTTTTTAACATATGTGTACATATTAAAATTTATCAAGATAGCATATCAAAGGAAAGAAAATGGTAAAAGTTGATGCATACCTC
The DNA here is from genome assembly GCA_024611175.1 of Megaceryle torquata. Lineage (NCBI taxonomy): Eukaryota > Metazoa > Chordata > Aves > Coraciiformes > Cerylidae > Megaceryle > Megaceryle torquata. Next base: position 25,312 of record JANIJG010009593.1, on the reverse strand, counting down.
CTTTAGTGGTATCATTCTGTGCCTGGATACCATGATGCAATGAGTTGTGGATGGCAGAAAGCAAGTCAGCTGCCTGAGTCATTAGTTTCTGAGCTTCTGCAACTGCACTCGTCTGAAAGGCAGGTGACAGTTACTCACATTATGAACCAATGTATTTTGACTATAGAACTAATGCAAGTATCAGCAAAAATAATGATATTCAGGATTCTAACATCTATACACAGCCAGTTCTGAAAAAACAATACCCAACAGATTTTCGCAATGGAGAGTTCTTTGTATTTTACAGATCCACACATACTTTTAGTACTGTGTTTTTTGCTGTATAAGATAAGCCTTAATTATACAACTGAAAGGAGGGAGGGGGATGGACAGGCAGGGCAAAAAATCCCCACAAAATTCTTCTGGCAAATGAGGCAGAACTCTAAACTGCAAAGACGAGAAAATATCCTATCATTAGAAAATGCAAAATTATTGAGAATATAGACAAAGCATAACCTATCAAATTGAAATGAAATCCCTATATAACATTAGAAGATACTAGATGTCCACTGGAAATTTTGATTCATTATGGGCTGACATGCTGAATTTTCTGTGAATCTAAACCTGTTAGCAAGCTGGGTACCATTTACAATAGGTCTCTCTAAAAACATAAAGTCTTATTTTGAAAATACTATACTAACGGTCCTTGATGGAACTTGAAAAATCTGAAAGCTCAAGTGAAATTTAAACTACATTTCTTTTAGAAAAAAGGATGTTTTAAATGACCTGAAGATCTAATAGAAGCTGAACAAGATATGTAGCTCTGCATAATGTATGTTCCCATATTTTAGCAACCACAAATCTGCTAAAAGAATAAGATGCTAAGCAGATCTAACACAAAGCAAAGTAGTCCATCATGTTAGTAACTTATACTTCAAGTAATCAGACTTTAGTGACATTAAGATAACATGATTTTGTGCAGATCATTAACTCACAGCAGTTAACACAGATTTTGGTTGTATATCAGCATAGATCACTTCTATGTCACAGCTTGATTTCTGATATAAATAATGCTTATACTCAGTATGCAATTGTTGTCAACTACTCTTAACACTTTTTCCTCAACACTGATGTCTATCAATAATACTTGCACCTGACTTTCAGTTTAATCAAGGTCTTTTAAACAGTACAGTACACAGCTAATCCAACAGCAAGTTATGTTGGAAAGACATGCCACTTAAGCAAGAAACTTTTTTATTTCTTTGTGAAAAGGGAAATAACAATTAGCAATGGACAGATATTTATCATTGTATAAAGAAAAAGCTATTAAAAAAAAAATTCTTTCTCTTATGTGGCATGTGATTCCACACCTTTGCTCTAAAACATACAGTTCCTTCCTGCCTCAACAATTAGGAAATCGTATATTCAAACGAGCAGGCAAATTGCATGGAAATTTATTATGCTCCTATTGTCAGACCTAACAATTCCAGATAAAAATTTAGTATCGCCTGGAAGGAAAAGCTAACAATTCCTTAGAGATGAACAAAACACTGCCCAATGTCAGGTAACTCCATAGGAGGGAACTGAATTTGAGAAACAAAAAAGTTCATGTGTATGAAAAAAAGTAATCCAAACCCCACAAATTTTAAGTGTTTTAGAAAAAATACCCCATCTCTCCGCAAGACCATAATAATGTCAGCTACTAGCTTTCCCCGTGTTTTCTTTACAAATCAATGAAAATTTAATGGTTGTCACTGTAAGGCCTAATCCAGTGCTTTACCTCCAGCAACATCATTTCAAACCTGCAGAATCTACACTGCAATTGCTTGGCCTTAAGAGAATGAAGGATGTGTATTTCCATAGGATCACAAAGCAAACACAGAAACACCAAATGAACGTACCTCCTTTTTGGTGAATGCTATCAGAACAGTCAGTAGTACGCGGGTAAACTTTACTCTGCTGAACACAGCTAAACACTGTTGATGCTGTAATAAAAATATACTTAAAATTACTAAGAAATAAGCATTAAATCTTGAAACTTGCTTAAAAACTTCTATAGATTATGTATGCTCTCTAGTCTGTGGTATCTATTATGGTTCTGAAAACAAGTTATAGAATTTATAGGAGAAATCTGTACTGTTGTCAGAAAAGCACTGACAAAAATACTTTGAATAAAGCACCACCACTGGCAGTCTATCTGTCTCCTACGCAAATGCCATTCAAGTTTCAGCTTAAGTAAACAAATATAAATTATTAAATACATTTTCTCTCCTATTTGCTGAACATCTTTGTTGGAAGTAATTTCTGACAACAATAACTTTAGTGGAAAAGGAAACCCACACCCTCCTGTATCAACCACATCAACTACATCAATTACTGATTTTTCTAGAAGGAGCTACACTGCTTTCACCTTCTCTACCTACTTTCTCCCTTAAAAGTGAGGCTGCCAGAAGCAGTAAAAGCTGCTTGGGAGAAGGTACAGAATAGATTAGACCACCTGCTTCACTAATGGCTTTTTCTTGAGAGGTTAAGTGCACAAATGGTAGATCTGCAGCAGCATCAGTATTCTGCCATTGGGATCAATCTAGAACTCTACCCCTTCAAAACATAAAAGCCTACCTGCTAGCCTGGGATTTGCTCAAGGCCATGGTTAGAGCAGCTCAGATACGACCTTAGTAGCAAGACTGGTGACACACATCTCTCACAAGCTGTTAACTACTGATTAAAGTAATGATGTACTAATCCATGAAATGCACACATAAAAAAAAGTAAATAATTCATTACTTCAAGTTCAACTTCTGGATCTCTCTCTTCTCCTTGTCGACTTCGAGTGCTCTAGAAGGGAAAGGAATTTAAAATTATTTATTAAAAATTGCAAAGGGAAGCCACTGAAAAAATCCTGTTACCCTTTCCAGAACATCCATCTGTGAAATAACACTTAAAATTAGTTCTCAAGTTCAAAACCTTCTAATATATAATCTAGGTACTTGAGTGATGCAAGACTCTCCTATAGTAATGAGGCTTATCTCAGTCCACTCCAGAAATAGGCAAGGAAATTATATAAACCTTTTATATGGTAAACTGTGGAAAAGAAGACTGACTTCTTGAACATCATGTAGTATATCTGCATAAAAGACAGTAGTTAAAACACATACTTTCTGTTGCCCCAGCCCCGTCTTAGCTTCTACATCATGATTCCACCTATTAGTAGTGAAGCAACTATCAAAGAGTTTAGAAAAGTCTGAAGACTTCAGCATCTTTAGCTAGAAGGCAATCTATCAGCATGTTAGAGAAACCATTATGGATGGCAGTTCTTCAAAAAACCTCACCATTTAATGACACAAAACTGCTGCGTTCTTCATAACCCAACTCCTTTCACCAAACCTACGTTAAGAACACTTGAAGTATAACTGATAAGGCAAATGTGAAAAAAAATATACCTTCACTCGTCTTTGCATGTCATCTTCTACATCTTTTAGCATACCTGGAAAAGTCACAGTACAATTAAAATCTGAGAAGCATTTCTAGGTACACCCACACCACTCAACAGAAAAAAAGTTTTGAGGGGAAATCAAGTTTTCAAGTGCTTTACATCCCCATTAGACAAAGACTAAACAAAAAAATATTCTTGTAAGGGATAGTGGAGATGTGTTGCAACAATAGACAAATCAGAGTACAGACTGACTGATCCAAAGCTGAAGTGTTCACAAATTTTCTAAAACCAAGTCAACTGAAAGCTCTAGTATGTATCAAAACTAGTGCAGCAAAAGGCTAACATACATACTTAGGCATGTACCTAATAACACACATATTCATAGCTTTGTATTTACTATATTGCTTTCTCCACAAAATCAATTTGTTCAGGTAACAAAAAATTCTGAGGCAGAAAAGCAGAATTCAAGCAGTGCACTTTGCAATGATTTGCCTCTATCATGAACTCATGCCCAGACACTTGGTTGACACATCTAGAAGCACTTCTGTTTCTCAGGCATTTAACAAATAAACAGATGAACCTTTTCTTCAGGGAAAAACAATGTAACCTCTCTTTTTACCAAGCCACCAATTTCCACAAGACTAATAGAAAAAACCCATATAATCTAAGACTCCTATCAATTCATTAGGTTTGGTTGAGAGTAATTAACATGCGGGAAAGAGACTGGTGGACAGTGATTCAAAGGTTGGAGTTTCCAAAGCCCCCTTGCTTTCTATCACTCCTCACTGAAGTGGGAGGCTAGGTGCAGCTGGGCAAGAATTCCAAGATAAACTCAATAACAACGCAGTGTTATTAAGCAGGTATTCTTTATTGCAGCACTGGAAGCACAGGGGATCACCTCCAAATGTGCATACCGATGCAAGCTAGGTACCTAGTTTATATGCAGGCTAATCATACATATTAATTGTATTTCCTAGAAAGGGCAGTCTTATGCTAATGGGTTCCTGGAACTCATTTACATAGTCTGAGCATGTGGAATAAAATTAGGGTTAGGGTCTTTTCTCCCTCTGATGGTCTTTCATGACCTCTGGTGGTCATTCACTTCATCTTCTCTTCTTCATCACTGTGTTCTTTTGGTGACCTAAAGCCTAAAATTCTTATTCTTCCCGCAGAACCATTTTTTGACTATTCAGCATGCTCGGGTACCTCAAGATGTCCTGTTTTCCTGTTTCCAGAGATAACCACTATCTACAAGGTTATAAATTTCACAGTATGCCTGTACTATATGACTACCCATTCATTATTGTTACTTGTTTAAAGAATAGTACAGCTCCACTGGACATCCATCTCCTGCCTTCAGTTGATACACAGAAAGCACAAACTGTACCTGTAACTCTGAGATCTGTCACACTGTTGGCCATTTTAAATCCGTAAGTCATTGACTGAAAATCTTCCTAAACAATAAAAATCAAAGAAGCAATATGTAGTGAAATATAAACAGTACTAGTTACAATTTTTTTCAAGTTGTGGTCTGAGGTTGTTTTTGTTTGTTTTCTTGGGCTTATTTTCTTGTATTTTGTTTGGAATTTTGTTGTTGTGGAGTGGTTTTGTTTAACTGTACCAAGTATAAAAGTCTGGTTTTATTCTGCACAACTGGATACCTCCACGCTTTGAGTGACTTTTCTGCCCAAATCCAGCCTGTAATAATTTTTTTTTTTGCATAAATCCTTAATACCAGTATTCCCTTCATATTTTCATCAAGCACTACCCTATTTAAAGTGTTACATGAGGATGCAAAGTATTATTAAATAAATTTTAGATATAGTCAGTAAAAAGTGATTTGTCCAAGCTCTGAGGAAACAAAAATTGCTCTGAGAAAAAGAGACTCTGATTCCATTGATAGATGGACATCTTGGGGGAAAAAAAATGCAATCACTGTTATCTATAGTAGGAAAATAAAAAATTAAACAGGAGGAAAACCACAAGTAAACCCAATTTCAAATAGCCACAAGATTTGCATTGTTTCTTGAGTAAAATATTTGCATGACTGTAATACTCAAACAAAATACAGAAAAGACCATGAAACACCTTAAGTGAAGAAAACTTAATTTTAAAGAGATCAAGTATAAAAAATTCTGAATGATGAACTGCTCCTCCTACAGTATCCCTAAATCAAACAGTAATAAATTTCTCTCATATACTGTTTTATTTGCATTACGGAGTCTACATATAATGTCAGCTATTTAACCACAGGAGACACCAAAGCACATACCTCCTCAAAAACAGCTGCTTTGTTAACCTTTTCTCTGGCAATATCACAGATTTTTAGGATCCCTAGAGCAAAGGCCTTCATAGCAGGATCTTCTATGAAGTCTGGATTATGAATATAAAGGCAAGTGAATACTGTCTGTGCCAACGAATGTCCCTCTAACCACGTTATCTAGGGAAAAGAAAATTAAATGTTTTAGTTATGACAGGAAGTCTTCATTTTTATATATCCATTCTTCTTCCATCTTACTGTACTTAAATGAGTGATTAAGAGTTGCTAGCATAGTAACCTTCCATCTAGCCAAAGGGCAAGACAAGGTCTCTCAACCTTTAACCTTTGTCCACCTGCTGGCTGTGGCAGGCAATAAATTACTAAACTCTGTAACACTGTCAAATTCAGGTCTAATCTCTGTGATTTAACACATGACATGAAGAGACCACCAGATTTATAAACTTCCTCTACACAAATACTGAATGAAAAATACAAGTGGCTATGAAACAACTCAGCACGTTCTCTTCTGTAATTTACACCTTCTTTTCAGAATCCCTTCTCTGTACTACTTTCATGATGCTTTAAACTACAGGAAAAGCTTCAGTAATTTAAACAATTATTTCTATCTTGAAATAGCATAAAACATAGCAGGATGAGATTTTTAATATGACCACTGCCTCTTTGAAAAAAACAGTCAGTATTTGAGGGCCAAGGAGAAGACAAATTACGTTATACCAGTGACCTTTACACGTCTTTTTGTACTAAACTAATTTGAAATGCCGTTTTAAAAAATGAAGTCACTTTATTGATGTAATTTTAAAGAGAATCTTAATTTCATCAATAAATGATAGAAATTGTTTTAAGACATATGCAGAGGAAAAAAAAAAATCACATTTAACAAATAGTTGATAATTTATTTATTTCCTTTGCAAACGGATTTAGGTGTTTTCTTTCTTCAAAATGCCCCTGCAAGCTCAGTCAGTATTGGCTGTACAGAAATGAGCAACAGAGTGTTGTAGGTTACCATGCACTCACATCCCAACATAATCAAACACTAATATAAACAGTGGTCAGTCAGATATGATACATTTATAATACACAAGTTATACAAGTTTTTTACATTATTTAAATACATTACCATTTCTCTTCTATAATAATTTATTATAATAAAAAATATGCCTCTTACAACAGCCAATGCAAATACCTAAATGGAAATAAAAATACTGAGTATGTATTTCCTGTTTGGTGAATCTTTTTTTCATGAGTTCCACCATTTTTTCCTTTTTTAAAACTAGATTAAAAGATTGTATTTCAAAAGCAAAAGCATGTAAAGCTAAAAGCGGAGAAATGCTTACCAAACAACAAAAACATGTATCCATTATTCCTATCAGCTCAGGTGAAGTGAGATCCTTTATTTTAATGGTGCCATCCTTAGAAAACAAAGAAAGAAAAAAAACCCTAAAGACTATGGAACCCTATAGGCAAAACCCAACTTTTTATTTGTAAAACCAAAACAGCAATCATAATTTGATTAGGAGTTCAGAATATTTGTATACAAGCTTTATTCAGCAGCTTCATAATGTGCCTCAAATTCTGAAAAACTTTGCTTTCCCATAGTGTTGAACACTGACCAAACAATGCTATTCAAAGAGAAAGATAAAATTTATGATTTATGAGCAGACAGTAAAAGTTTAAAAACAGTTAATTGTCAACACTTAAAAGCACAAAACAATATCTATAATCATAAGAAAGATTGTACAAGGAATAATATGCAGAAGCCATTCTGTGAAGACTGCTTTTTACAGTGCAGATACTTCTAGAGTTTTACTACCTTCAAGGTCAGGACCAGGAAGGCAGTAATACTACTTCTTTAATTTAATTTGTCCAATGTAAACAATTCTGCATACATTCTACATGACTTGGCCAATATTTTACAGAGTTCTTAGATCAATGGCAAAAAATATTTTCTCTCCTGTGAGCGCATTCTTTTTTACAAAATATCTGAAAGTCCTTCAACCTTCCTCCACCACTTTACCTTGAACATGCATCAAAAGTTAATCATTACTGTCAGTTCTTAAATTAGCCAGCTTCTGTTCAATGTTAATGAATGTATAGTCTCATAAAGTGTTAATTTCCTGATTTTGTAAGGAAGGTGGTTTCCATGCAGCTTAAAGAAGGACTATCCAATACATATTCATATAAAAGACACACTTTGGGGAAGGACAGGGTTACTTACAAAAGCATTTCTAAAATGTATTTATTTGAGGTATCAATACCCAACAGTTTAACAGTGCTTTTCACTGTAAGAGTTTGCATAGAATCACAGAATGTATTGGGTTGGAAGGGAACTCTAAAGGTCATCTAGTCCAAACCCCCTGCAATAAGCAGAGACATCTCCAATGAGCTCAGGTTGATCAGAGCCTCATCAAGCCTGGCCTTGAATGTCTCCAGGGATGGGGCCTCCACCACCTCTCTGGGCAACCTATTCCAGTGATCTATCACCCTCACGTTAAAGAATTTTTTTCCTAATGTCTAATCTAAATCTACCCTTTTCTAGCTTAAAGCCATTACCCCTTGTCCTGTCACTACAAACCCTTGTGAATAAGCCCTCCCCAGCCTTCTTACAGGCCCCTTTAAGGTACTGGAAGGTCACTGTAAGATCTCTGAGAACCTCCTCTTCTCCAGGCTGAACCACCCCAACTTTCTCAGCCTGTCTTCATAGGAGAGGTGCTACAGCCCTTTGATCATTTTTGTGACTCTCTTCTGGACACGCTCCAACAGGTCCATGTCCTTCTTTTGTTGGGGGCTCCAGAACTGGACGCAGTACTCCAGGTGAGGTCTCACCAGGGCAGAGTAGAGGGGCAGGATCACCTCTCTTGATCTGCTGGCCACAATTCTTTTCATTCAGCCCAGGATTTGATTGGCCTTCTGGGCCGCCATTGCACATTGGTGGCTCATGTCCAGCTTTTCATTTACTAGTAACCCCAGGTCTTTTTCCAAAGGACCGCTCTCTAGCACATCCTCCCCCAGCCTATATTGATAATGCTGGTTGCCCCATCACTGTGATAAAGCAGGTAACAAAAAAAAAAAAGGTAAACATCACAAGCTATTTCTTATTTAACTATCTAAAAGAAAAAAAAAAATCAATTTCATGTAAAGACTGCAAACATTAATTATGTTGAATTGTGCTGAAGTGCAATTTGATAAAACTATATAGTACTTTTACAGACAGCATAGGAAAAAACAGGAAAGTCACACGAACCTTAATAGCTTGCTCAAAGTTAAGAACCTTTCTATTAACTTGGTTTCCAATCATACCAGCATCCATCTTGGGATCCATCATTTCAATGGCAGACATGGCTTCAAAAAGACCAAAACTAAGAACACCAATTAAAAAAAAAAAAGTACTGAATGTAATTGTTTAATACAAAACAGTCTTCAAAAAACAATGTAAAAGAACATACAATGTCCAACTGAGTACACTGTATTCTGACTAAGGTGTCTGATCTTCAGAGATGATAGTTTTCAGGAATTTGAGGATCTCTCAACTATTAAGTAAGAAAATAGATGCCTAAAAGTAAAATGAAACTGATAGCCTTCTTTTTAGAAGCTGAGAGAACATTCCTAAGACAGATATTCCATTACTAAATCTATGCACCCTTGTTTCTTTACACCTCATAATAACATAGCATCTTTTTAAAGATCACGTAATATAATAAACTTATATTAACTGAGCAAGATGTTATTATGCTAAATTCAAAAACCCAAGCAAGGTATGTCCCCCACAAACGAATAACAATATACATGACACAGACTGACAACAATACATATTGAATATACCAACTTTGTTCATAATGGGAGTGTTAAGAAAACCCATACAAAAACCACCCCAACATGTGACAGTGGATCACTTGTAGTCAGACCATAAAAGCTTGCAGAATGACAACAAATAAGATTGGTCTACAGAAGAAGGGATATAGTGCCTCACCTTTAGTACATACGATACTCAGCAGAACTGCTGAACAAGCCTTTATTATATCAAAAGGGTTACTGCATATGGCACATTCCAATTCTGTAAAGCACATTTGTTCTGAAATGCTCTTATATATAATATTATTCTTTTAAAATGTGCTTTTATGCTATGGAGTAACTGCTTCGTGACATGCCTGAACATGTTTTTAAACAGGTTTGCATTTAATAGTGTGCTTCTGTTTTCTGAGCTGTTAGTCTTATGCATTTTTTTTTCTTTTTGGAAGTGAACAGACTCATGTGGCTTAACAATTTACTTTTATCTTCAAAATATTTTAATTTCATGTCATTATTTAATAAATTCAGCAAGATTTTAGTACATTCTTTTTTTAAAAAAAACCCAAACTATTTATTAATCTGTAGAGCTCTCAGCTTCCATTTTAGCATGTCATTTAAGAGTTCAGTTAAAGGACATAGCTTATTTATCCTAAGCTTGCTAGTGACACAGGCAAACAAATATAAAAGCTGGAAGTCTTCCTGGTATTTTTTATAAAAGCATGTCTGCATAAAATAGTTCAATAGGTTCAGCAGTGTCAACACCACTGATCAAAAGATGTGTTATGAACTTTAAACTACACTGATTAACTGCAAGTATCATATTTTACTGGCACCATGTGAGAAATGCTTAGCATTCATACATGTGCATCATATAAAAAGTGCTAAGGACAAATGAATACTTTAACTATTGCATTTACAGTAAATGTTTAAAATAACTTAGCTGATACTGCATGATTTGCTTATTAGTAATCACTAACGTATTTGCACAGGTCCTGTCTGAAAACAAGAACTACCCCACAGGTATACTTACAGCTTGTCATGCAGAAGTTCTCCCAGCTTCAGTTCTACAAAGGAACAGAACAGAATAAGTAATAACAACCATCATTCTAGTGCAACTTCTCCAGCATAGTGTTCTCACTCACCAAACTCTTAGGCTAGGAGAGAACAAGGTGTGGGAAGCAGACCAGACATCTCTACTCCACCTTTGTTTGCTCTTAGTTACAAAGCACCTTCAAGACTGAAAGGTAGAAAAACTCCCGCGGTTCAGTCTTTCGTCATCCCTCTCTACTATTCCAAAACTTAAGGGGTTTTAGAGTTTCCAAATAGTAGCATTTGCATAGCCTGGAACATAGGACAGCAGTTTTCTGTGCTCCTTTATGTCAAATTTTCTTCCAGGGGAGTTAACTGAAAGGCTTGCTTCTTCTCATTACTGTTAATGCAGACTTCAGATGTATTTGATAGGTACATAAACAGTTTATCATTAACATACAGGAACTGACTGCATAAATAGTTTATTGCTACTGTGTGTAGTACGTTGCACTTCTATATTTACTTTTCCTAATATAATAATAAAAAAAATCAGTTGAAAAATAAAGTCAAGGTAAATTAGCACTACTATCTAACAACAATAAAGGCTCTGTTTAAAAAGAAGCAAATGCTTCCCTGTGACTGGGAAGGATCTCATTTCCTTAGAAAATCAGCCTTGCTTCAAAGCTGAAAAATTATTCACTGACCAATTAAATGAATAAATCATTGGACCCTACAGATCCAAAAACATACAGGAAAAAAACAGACTGTTGAACCTTCATGGATGAACGAGGTTTCCATTTGGCAGAAGACGAGGAAGAAATCTTTGCAAAGAAAAAGCAGATGCAAAAATGCATGGGTAAATAAACATGACAAATACATTTATATAATCTGGAAGAGCAAGTAAGGTCAAGTTCTTCTGATATTTCCATCCTTACAGTTACTTTATGACGGGTGTCACAGCTTGAGGCGGGGCTGGCCACAAAATGAATGACAAAGGCTCTCTGTTATTAACCCATCTCCCTTCCCAGGAGAGGAAGAGAAGGGGAGTAAAGAAGAGACACTTAAGGTTTGAAAAAATAACTAAACCAGCTTTATTAAAACAATAACAATAAAAAGAAAAAAGTAGATAATGAAAATACAAAATCAGTACTGAACTCCCTTAATGATGGTCAGTCCTGTCAGGCACTGAGGAAGTCTCAAACAGGACTCAAAAACATGTAGATTGGGATTGAAGACAGAAGAATGGGCAGAGTCCTCCTTGGATGCCAGCTTCCAATAAAGGAAAGAGCTTGACCCTTGTGACTCCTCAGCTTTATATTCAGTATGACTTATATGGGATGGAATCCCTTGTTGGTTAAGTTTGGTTCACCTCTCCTGTCTGCTCCTCCTGGATAGTGCAACCCTTTTACTTACAATTCCTTCACTTATAGCACTCCAACTTGGTACACAAGATTTAGCAGTGACCTTGATTTCTGTAGGAGCATGTATAAGCAAAAGCCTTTCCACACACCAATCCTTGGTAGTAATGATAAACATCAAGTGTTATCACTGCTAGAATCAGAAACTGAGCACAAAGTGTGCCGTTAACTATGGAAAGGGCAGTCACTTAAAAGAGACTTAGCTGAAAAGCATAGTCAGTGAATGGTGAATTGGTTCTGTTTTAGATCAAACTACAACAACAGGGAAACACAGAATCAATGAAGTTCATTCATTTGGAGCTTGAACCTGGGTCAAACACGAACAGTACATCTCACCTCTACAAGCTTCTTCAAAATCCTGGGTTATATCTATCCAGCTTGTATCACTCTTCTCCATCTTGTCAGGCATACCGAGTTCCCATCCTGAATCATCATCTTCTACAGAAGCTTTCATAACCATACTGCACCTTTAAATCTATAGCAAAGACACTGCATATTATATACAAATGAGAGAAAGTGCTTCATGGGAATATTTTTTTTCCTCTCAGGGAAGAAAATCAGGGGAGAAATGGAGACTAATTAACCTGATTTCATTTAAACAGCTACCATTAGAAAACATCAGCCAAAACCAATTATAAAAATTATTAAAAATGCATTCTTCATCATTGCTCTACAACTCACTTGTAGACTATGAAACCACAAAAAGTAAGGACACCAAAACTTTAGCAATACAGGGCCATAATGAAGTGTGTACTGTCAGATTGGAAATAAACCAAAAACCAAATCCTCTCTTACAACAGATGTATATAACACTTTTTTTGTTATTTTTGTTTTACACTACTAGAAACACATGTCCTCCCGCTGCTTTGCAAATGTCATTAAAAAGACAGAACTGTCAAACTGACCACACAGAATTTTGTTATTCATATAAAATGTATCCAAACAGATTTGTGAAAATGGGTGTATTTCCTTTGACTTCAGCAAAAAGCAACATCAAGATTACTGCAACAGTGATAAATAACTTCAGACTGGAATATAATTTTTAAACTCAACCAATGAGTTATTTCAAACCCCTTTTGTGCTTTTGCAGTCTCACAGTATTCGGGGCAGCACCGAAGACTTTTATGCTTTGCTAGTCAGTCCGCTTTTGAGCTATCAGCGATGCTAAACCTCCCCTTATCTAGTGCTCGATCTTGTAAGAGACACCCCGGGCACTGGTGGCTCCGAACGGCTTCATCAACGCTGTCGGGGAAGCTTCAAAGAAAGGCCCTGCTGATACGAGACCTCACAGTCACCAGCAGCTCATAAAAACAAAGGAGGCGGGGATTAAAAGCATCTCGGAAACTAATCCAGAAGTCTCTCCCCCCGAACAACGCTCAGTCACCTTCCCTTCGCCCCCTGTCAGTATGTCACCAGCTCTCAAGCGACGGGCAGGGACTGCCAAGCTCAGCGAGCGGCGATGCAGCAGTAAGTGGGAAACAAATTAAATGGAAATCACGCCTGAATTTCAGACCTTGAAGCCTGCGCAGCTAGACCCTCCCAGGATCTTGCTGCAGGTCACCCGCCCCCCAAAACCCGGTGCTGTCACAGCCCCGCCCGCCCCCAGAGCCCACCAGGCCCGGCTCAGGCTCGGGTCCAGCGAGCGGCCGCCCACTGACAGGCTGTGAGGCTCTTCCGGCTCCTCGCAGGGGGGAGACCAGCGCGATGCCCAGCCGCCCGCCCGCCCGCCCGCTCGCTCGCGTCGGAGCACCGGAGACGCGGCCGCCCGGCTTGCCCGTCGTCAAGGACTCCCTTCCCTACCTGCCTGCCTGCCTCCCTCCCCCACTTCTTTCTCCCCTCCCCCCCTCCCCTGAGCTGGCTCTGCCCGATGCCGAGGCGAGGCGGGAGGCAGCCGCGCTGCCCCTGGCGTCGCTGGAGCGCCGCGCTGCCGCCGCCGCCGCCAGCACCCCCTCCCTTCCCTGAGTGGGGACACAGGCCACCTCACCTGCCGCCGCTCTCCCTCCCGCTCGCACCGGCCTGCTCAGACAGCCGCCGCGCACGCGCAGAGGACACAACGCCAGCTCGCCAACCTGGCGCAGGCTCAGACGCACGCGCGACGCAGAGCTCCGCCCCTCGGCAGATGCGCGTGCGCCTGTAGCGGCTAGCGGTGTGCGACGCGGGGCGGGGCGAGAGGCGGTGATCAGAGCGAGCAAGGCAAGTGCTGGCGGCGACTACTAGGTCCCCGCTGTGCTCCAAAGGGAGGGGTGTGCTGAGCCGAGCTGGGCGCAGCAGTGGAGGCTGCACGGAGCTCGTTTCGAGTGGGGGTGCCCTGCGCCACACCGCGCTGTGTGGAAGAGGGGGGGTGGAGCCTTGGGAGACCCTTTGCCCAGACCGGTAGCCAGAGTACGCCTGGCTCGGGATGGGGGGAGGAATAGCGGGGAGAGGCCTGAGGCCTGGCGGCGTGTAGTGGCTGTGGCGCTGATGGCGGGGCGGGATTCCCCCCCCCGCCGCTTAGCGAGGGCGGAGTGTCTCCGTCTCTAGGTCTGTCTCAGGCGGTGGCGGCAAACCGCTGCTGGCGGTGACCGGCCTTGTCTCTGCAGGGCATCTGTGGCGCCTGCTCTCTGACCGGGGAGCGTCTTCTGCTGAACACCCTCTGGTCGCACCCCGTGCGAATCGGAGCTTGGCGAAGGTGCAGCGCTGACTGTTGGGTTTTGAGGGTCGTGAGCTGAGCGGGCAACGTGGCGCAGCCGAGCGGGTCATTCTGGCGTTTTTTCCGAATTGAAAGCAGACTTCAGGCAATTTTATTTTTTGTCAGCTGTTTTCTCCCTTTTGCTGTCTCCGTTTTCATGAAATTTATCTGCTAGAATTTATGTAACAGTGTATCTCTGTAGAATTCACTCAGGTGTCCTGATTATCTCTGGTCAGGGGGAAGCCAACTGGCTTAACATGTGTAAGGGAACTACATTTTTTGAACCAATTACAGGGGATTTGCTTTTTTTTTTTTTTTTTTTTTTCCCCCCCAAATACACAGAGTGAATGCTAACTGTTTCTGGCAAAGATTAACAATGTAAAAGACAGCGGCTAGTGTGTTTTACTAAAGAAATAGAGGATAGCTTAAGTAGATTTTGCATCCGACGTTATGAGGAAGTAGTTAGACTTTAAAATGAAAGCACCAGCTCCACCCATCACCCGTTCTACTCAACGTGCATTCGTACTTGGAGGAAAGCAATAGGAGAAAACTCAGTGTAAGCTCCTGTTAAACCAATGGTAGCACGTACTATATCTGAAAGACCTGTCCTTGGATGAATGGATGTTAAATTGGTTCACAGCTGCACTGTACTTAATTGCTGGAGTGATGTATAACTCTATATAATAGACATCTTGTAATGATCTTAAGGTTACAGTGGCAAAGAGCAAATCACTGTTATTGAACCTGATGGTGGTTAAAACATATGTAAATAGAAGCTGGTTGTATCTTCTTTAATACAGAAAACGGTGCTATCCAGACCAGCACTATGCTCTGTAGAAAAACTGTTGATTTTCTGGGGAATTCCTTTTTTTAATTTCAAAAGAGAAGAGCAGTAGCCCACTTAATAATTAAATGATTATTGGAGATTATTATATTAACCCTACCACCCACTATTTAATGAAAATTAGCTTATGGAAAGGTAGTATGTTTGAATTTTGTCATAGGTACTTCCATTAGCAAATACCTATTTGTGTTTCTGCACAGGCTGAACGGTAGCCATTATGATCTGGCTTTTGTGAAGTAATCCTGATGAACTCAGTTCAGTTCTCAGTAGACCAATGGATATATCATAACTAACTGTAAACAATTATCAGTTCTCTTGGTAAAAATAGCAGGCATCAAACATCAACAGCAGGTTGGTTATGTGTGTGTGCGAAATGACCGTATCAGTTAAAAAATTTAACACATGGTGACTGTAGTACCCCCTAAGCTGAGAGGCTTTGTTTTGAGAACATCAAAGCACTTTAATCTGATGTGATATATTGAAATACATTGTTAGAGTACTCTGAAGGAATGATCTAACTTCTGGTATGTGTGGGAACATCCAGAGAAATAAAATCACCTATTACTTATTTGTAGGCTATGTACACACAACTATTTGGGGGTGGGTGTGTGTTAGGTTACAAAAGTTTAAAATGCCTTGGTGGTTAATTCAAAAGTATCCTTCTTTTTCTTAGTCAAGTACATATGTGTAGGATCCACAGGGTAATACTTGGTGTTAAGCAAAACAGAAAAGTAACCTCTGGGTAATTCTTGGTGTTTGTATCCAGAACATGTTGTGCACTTCTTTCTTGGTGAAATGTAAGGAGGATGGGGAACTTACTTCACTGTTAATTATGGAGTACCCTTTTTTTCCTGTAATACTTGACTTAAATAGGCTGTGTTGTTTAAGAAAACTTCAGCTAACCACACACCAGTTTAGAGTGTAGTCAGTTGACTGCCTGCTATTTTTGCTTTTTCAAAATGATGTGACATTAACGCTGAAGATATTTGATGTATATTGTATGAGTTTGTAATGCAAAGCATCTATTTTTGCACTGCAGAAACTCACACTAAAGCATTATGATTTTTTGGGGGATACTTAAGAGGAGAAATGAGCAAACCTGTCCTCTACTTCTCAGCTTAATTAAAAAAAAAATAAATCCTGTAAAAGGAATTGTGACCAACATAAGCAAAAAGGTATCTGCAGTCTTTGACGTACTGTGTGCACAAAGGTCAATTAAATTGAATGGAAAGACATAGTTTACCAATAAATTGTCTGTTTATAGTGTGTTCTCATGCTCTGGATGCTATTCCTAAAACATGACAAATTGAAGGAGATTTAAAAGGCAAGTCTAATTTGCTAGCTCAAGAATCTTAAGTGTATAGAGTTACATATTGACCTGTTTGTACAAAAGTTTGTACTCCATCACTTGTTTAACACTTTCTGTATAACACAGAGAACCCCTCAAGAAGCGTCTTAGGTTCATCACGGGAAGAGGTCATCTGCTGCAAATTACTTTCAACTAGCTTTCTCCCAAGGAGTTGGTTATCTCATAGTCATCTTTGAAGACTATTCTTTACCTTTTTCCTTGCTTAAAATATGGGTGATTTTTCAGGAGCTTACAATTGATTTGTATGCCCTTGTTAATGGAAGTGACTAATGTAGGGGAAAAGGGAAAATGGAGATATGTGATGGTATGAAAATGCTTTCATGAGTGGAAGGAAGGTGACTTTCAGCTGTGCCAAAGTCTATTTCAATTCTTTCTGTTCTTTAATATGCCTGTATATGAAGGAATTTACCACAGTCTGTTGCAGATTAAGGGTCTTTTTAGAAACAAAACAACCTGAAAAACTGCTCTGATTCTCCGCTTCATAGTACTTGGCTGATAACTTTGTTCTAAGTAGCCAAAATCTGGTGCACTGATGTAACTAAAAATACCTACAGTTAGTAGTCAGGATGTGAGGTAGCAACATATTGCCCTTAGTACACAAATATAATTATATGCTTTTTTAAATTATTTTTTTGTAACTGTTACTATGTAGGATCTTTTTGGGGGGGGGGGGCTGAAATGCCCAAGATTCACTCTTAGTTGCTTTTTTTTTTTTGGTGTTAATATCCTGCATGTATAAATTAAATGTGATTTGTCAGTAGGCGTATGGAAAAAAAGTGGCTGAATTGGTATGAGCCTTTGAAACATGGTGCAGCCACTTTAGAAATTTGTCCCTTTCCTGCCCTGAAAAGCAATACTCGCTCCTTCCCACCTTAGTCTTCAGCACATTTAGATGACAATATCCACCAGGGTACAAACCTATACATTCTGAATTACTCTGTGCAAAGAATACTGATGTATTACATCATTTGTAGTATTAAAAATGCAAAAGTAGCTGAATGAACCAACCACAGATGTGAAGTTGAACTGAAAGGCTTTTGTATGCATTGAAATACACATATAACAGAGCTCAAAAGATCTTCTCAAAAGTGAGAATGAACAGAGGCTGTGTCGGAAAAGTATGAAGTGTTCTATGAATTACTAAGACCAGAGACTTAACTTTTTGTGAAACCTGTTCTGTTGCACACAGCAGTATTGCCGTTGCTGCTATTTTCAGAAGAGTGCCTGTCTCGCTGTCAAGCTTTCACTTGATGGCAATGTGATTTGCCTTCACCTTATTTTCAAAACACCACAGATTTAAGATTTTCTCTGGGTAAATGAAGTGTTAATTGTTTGCAGTAGTCTTGAGTACCTGTTGAAGATTTTGCTTGAAATGTAAAATTTTGTGAAATGAAAAGAATAACCATTATATTAACTTCAAAGCATCAGGTAGATGTTTAGAATTGATTTTTAAGTACATATTTACAAAAAATGCAATAGATAAACTATTAATTTTTACATGTTTGAAAACAAAGCATGCTGGGGCAGGTTCTTGCAGTGTCATATAAATAAACTGCATCTAAATCTATGAGAATTATATCTAAGAAAGAACAGCAGTGGCCTGGTACTACATTTTTATACCAGAGTCAAGATTTCTAAAGGTGAATATGCTTTCTGGAGAAATAAATCCTAAAATTGGAATCACTTTACCTAATTAAATAAATAGTTGAACACCTGCAGCAGCAGATCACTTGAAGTAAAAAAGGGCCAGTAAGTCAGCTTCAGTGGGGGCCTGGCTTAAATTAATCTATACTAATGCATGCAGCATGTGAAACAAATGAGGAATGAGAGATGTATTCACAGGTACAGGGCTAGGATATTATCAGCATCACTGTGACGTCATGGGAAGGGTCCTGTGACTGCAGCATAAGCATGGATGGGTACAAGCTCTTTAAGAAAGACTGGCAAGGGAGAAGAGGAGGGGATGTCATCCTCTACATCAATGACCAGATGGAGTCCATGGAACTCCACCTGGGGAAGGGATGAGAAACTGTCTGAGAGCTTATGGGTCAGGGTTAAAGGCAATTCAGGGGCAGGTGATATCATAGTGGGTGTCTGCTACAGACCACCTGATCAGGAGGACCAAGGGGATAAGGCCCTCTCTAGACAGATAGGAATGGCTTTGCATTCACAAGCCCTGGTCCTCAAGGGGGACTTAGCCACTGCAATATCTGTGGGAAGGACAACACAGCAAGGCATCAACAGTCCAGAAGGTTCCTGGAATGCACTAATAATTTCATCCTCTAAGTGGTAGAAGAGATGACAAGAAGAGGTGCTATGCTGGACCTTGTTCTCACCCATGAGGAAGGACTGGTGGGCAGTGTGAAGCTCAAGGACAACTATGGCTCCATAGTATGTCACGGCGACCATGAAATGGTTGAATTCATGATCCTTAGGACAACAAGGAGGGTTCATAGGAAGCTCACTAGCCTGAACTTGAGGAAGGAGAGCAGACTTTCAGCTCCTCAAGGACTTGCTTAGTGGGATACCATGGAATAAAGCCCCAGAAGTGAGAGGGGCCCAAGAAACCTGGTTAGTATTTAAAGATCACCTCTCTGAGCCCAGGAGAAGTGCAACGTGGCAAAGAGGAAGGTGGGCAATAATGCCAGGAGGCCTTCATGGATGATCTTTAAGGTCCCTTCCAACTCAAGCCATTCTATGATTCTATGAAATGGAAGTTAAATCAGTCAATGACCTTTAACTGCCCATAAGCAGATGTTTTGCTAGCAAAAATAAGACTGTGCTCTGCATAGAGCAATCTTTGGGTGAAATAATTAAGAAAAATGCAGCCTCCCCCAAACAAAACTTTTGTTTTCTGCATTCATTGTTTACATTAACAGTGAGAAAAGTTAAATCAGTTAACCGAAACAAGTATTTGCTAGACATTGCTGGCTCATGTCCAGCTTTTCATCCACCAGTACCCCCAAGTCCTTCTTTGGAGGGCTGCTCTCAATCTCTTCATCTTCCAGCCTGTATTGATACCAAGAATTGCCCCAACCCAGGTACAGGACTTTGCACTTGGCCTTGTTGAACATCATGAGGTTCACATGGGCCTATGTCTCAAGCCTGTCAGGTCCCTCTGGGTGGCATCCTGTCTCTCTGGCACTCAGCTTGGTGTCATCTGCAAATTTGCTGAGAATGCACCTGATCCCACTGTCTGTGTCACTGATTAAGATACTGAGCAACACTGGTCCCGGTATGGATCCCTGAGGGACACCACTTGTCACTGATCTCCATCAGGACATTGAGCCATTCACCACTACCTTCTGGATGTGACCATTCAACAATTTCCTTATCCACTAAACAGTCCACCCACCAAATCTGTATGTCTCCAATTTAAAGAGAACAATGTTGGGGGGCCCATGTCAAAGGCCTTACAAAAGTCAAGATAGCCTTGTCCACTGATGTGATCACTCCATCATAAAAAGGCCACTAGGTTGATTAGGCAGGACCTGTTGGTGAAGCCATGCTGTCTGTCTCAGATCACCTCCCTGTCTAATGTGTGCCTTAGCATAACTTCTAGGAGAATCTACTCCATGATCTTCCCAGGCACAGAGGTGAGGCTGGCAGGTGGGTAGTCCCCAGGGGCCTCCTTTCTACTCTTTTTAAAGATGGCTGCAATGTTTCCCTTTTTCCAGTCACTGAGGACTTCATCTGACTGCCATGACATTTCAAATATCATGGCTTGGCAACTACATCAGCCAATTCCCTCAGGAATCCGAGATGCATCTTATCAGGTCCCATAGACCTCTGTATGTATGTGTGTTCAGGTTGCTCGGGTCATCACAAACCTGATCTTCTAACTGTGGGAGGGGCTTTGCCACCCTGGTTCCCATCTTGCAGTCCATCAACTCAGGAGGTGTGGAAAGAGAGGTTGTCAAGTCTGAGGCAAAACTGTTGTTGAGTACCTCAGCCTTCTCCTCATTAGTTGTTACTAGTTTGCCAGTCTTGCTTATCAGCGAGGGTACAATTTTTTTGACTTTCCTTTTCTGGTTGACATACCTGTAGAAGCTCTTCTTACTATTCCTTACATTCCTTGCCAAATTCAGCCCCAGTCACACTTTGGCCTTCCTGACTCCATCCCTACACAATCAGATGCCATCCCTATGGTCTTCCCAGAATACCCTGTCCCTGCTACCACTGCCTGTGCTGTTCTGTCTTGCCCTTTTTTGACCAGCAGGTCTTGATGCTCTATGGAAAACATCTTTAAAGATTTGCCAGCTCTATTCTGCCCATGTCCTTGAGGGCTGTTTCTCAGGGAGTCCTATTGACTAACTCCTTGAAGATCTGGAATTTTGCTTTCCTAGAGTTCAGGGTCCTGACTTTGCTCCTTGCCTGACCTATATCCCTCATAACTGTGAACTATACCAGCGTGTGATCACTGCAGCCCAGACTGCCTCCAATCTTGACATCACCAATTATCTCACTTGTATTGGTGACCATCAGGTCCAGTATTGCATCCCTTCTGGTAGAGCTGTCTATTCCCTGGCCTAAGAAGTTATCTTCCATGCATTTCAGGAGTCTTCTGGATTGTCAACAGCTCGTTGTGCTAGTTTTCCAGCAGATGTTGGAGTGGTTGAAATCCCTCAGCAGGACAACAGCTTGCAAGAGTGAGGCCTCCTGTAGTAACAAAGCTTTGTTAGTATACTCCTGCAGTAGATCAGGTGGCCTATACTAGACACCAACCACAATGTTCCCTTTGTTACATCTCTAATTCTTACCCATAAGCTTTCAAGGTGATTGAGGCTATTCTTCAGGGACAGCTCTTCACACTCTGTCCATTTCTTGATGTAGAGGGCAATGCCTCCACCCCTTCTTCCTTGCCTGTCCATTCTGAACAGCCTGCAGCCATTGATAGCTTCAATCTAGTCACAGGATTCGTCCCACCGAGTCTCAGTAATGGCAATGAGGTCATAGCTTTCTAGCAGCACGGTGGCTTCCAACTTCTCCTGTTTCTTGCCTGTGCCGTTTGCATTCGTATAGAGGCACTTCAGTGGGGCTGCTGCAATGTCACCTTCTTAGAGGAACACCCTTTAATTCCTTTGAGGTATTTCACCAGTGTTTCCCTGTTGACTCCTACAATGTCAGGAGCTCCTGGCTCATCTCCGAGTTCTCTTTCTTTAGTAGAGGATTCCTGTATTTTTAAGTGATTTATTTTTGTCACATGCCAAGACACATACAGAGCTATTTAAAAACATTCTATCTCAACTAACTTAAGTAAACTGACTTTGACTTCAGCTTTAAAAAATTTGAGATTTTTATCTACACCCCCACATTTGCTCTTTACTTGCCAGAGCCTGCCTGACACTATTTTTGTCTTTGCCTGAGTCATACTTGCATTTATTCCATGCCTTCTGCTTTGTTTTAGACAATGTTATACATCTGAAATAATTCCATGAATAGAACTTCACAAAAAACTTTTAGATTGCTGTTGTAATGTTCTCTCTCAATTGTTTTCCAGTGTGACCACTGTTACGGAACAAGTGAGACTGTTCCTGCCCTTTGCCAGTGTGTTGGTAAATTCCTGCATTCTGATTGTCTGCATTATCCTCATTCACACTAGATGACTGGAGAAACCTGTAAGTTAAGAGAAGAAAGGAATCTCCTTCCAAATACATGTGTATTTTCTGATCATACGCCATAGGTTTACAAGTTCTAATAAGCATAATTAATGTTGAATTATTTGCTGGATAAAGATCAAGTGAATAATTAAATCAAGGACAACTGGTTATATGGCTTAACCGCTCCTATCCATTCATGTTAATGTGGTGGGAGGGAGACTTATGAAAATGTAATTGAGTATTTATGCATAAATGATATGATAATGGACTAAAGAATCTGTTACACCACTTTAAGCTTGAATTAGCGCCACCAAAACTCTCGATGACTTTGCTGATTTAGTGGGTAGAAATTGTCTAGTTCTAGTTAGCTAGACACACTGTGTTTAACTGGGCCCAGAGAGAACTGTTACCTCCTGTCTGTCATAGCTATGCAAAAGTAGTCCCCTGCTCCTGACTTGTGTGGTTTCTGCTGACTTCTGATGAAAAAGAAAATGTTACTGCTTGGTTGTTACAGATTAACCAGTGTCGGGGAGGGAGATTAAATCACCCACTTCAGAACTCGTAAGTGATACTGAGTAGTTCAAGCTGGGGCACATCAGAGGCTAATTTTCCTTAAAGTGTAATGTTTTTTAACTGTATTACTTCCTTAAAAAAAAAAAAAAAAAAAAAAAAAAAGGAGGGGAAAGAAAAAAGAAAGAGAATTAAGCTTTTGGCTTTTACAAGTCGTTGATCTGAATTTTCTTCCTTGCTTCAGTGCTTCCTAAGTGTCCTAGGCAGTAGGGACTACGGCTTCACCTCAGTTGCCAGTACGTACCTGCCGTGAAAAGCCAGGGGTGTGAAAGTCCTGGCGAGTGGGGGAAGCGCACAGCGCAACCGGACAGCTCCTGTGCGAGCGGCTCGTGTGAGGGTGACGCTGCCGGCGAGACACATTCACGCGACTTGTGACGCCGATCCTGCCACCCTGTGATTCTCGCACGGTTCGTGCAGCAGCTGCCCGAGGTAGCCCGCACGCTTCCTCGCCACTCGGCCCCGGGCATCGTCGAGGCGCCCCCGGTCGCCGCCGGGAGAAGGCAGCCCGTGACCAGGTGAAGACCTTCACGGCTTCTTTCGCAGTCTGCTCCGGCGCTGCCGCAAGCAGCCGCCGGCTCTTCTCCTGTATGTCCGAAGGAGAACCGCGCCGCGGTGCCGCACAGGCCGGGCACCGCGCTCCCCACGCCGGCGGCGGCGCCTGCGCGGAGCCAGGGCGGGACGGGGGGGGGCATGACGCGCTGCGGCGCGGGCAGGTTCCTGTCACCTCTCGCAAGAGGACGTCGGGGGCGCAGCGCGGCGCGGAGCCGCCGCCCTAGCGCGGCACAGCACACCCGCCTGAACGCCGCGGGGTGCGGGGCTCCGTCCTGCCGCCTCGCCTCTCCATCAGGGTAGCTGGGGGGCAGCGGCTGCCACAAAGGTGAAGCGCTGCCGGCCGGCATCGTCTTCACAGCGTAGGCCGGGCGGCAGCGGAGGCAGGGCCGGGCGGGGTAAGGCGCGGCGAGGCGTCCGCGGGGACTGGCCGGGACTGAGGAGGGGTGGGGCTCTCCCGGCCGCGGGAGCATCCCTGTGCTGGTCGGTGGGCCCCTTCCTGTCGGGGAGCGGCAGGTGTGCGTGGGGACTCAGTAGCCCGCGCGTCCCCACTTGCGGGGTTGGTCACGGGCCCTATGATAGGAGCGGTGTCTGTTTTCGGGGCCAGTTCGGACGGTCGATTTGCCCGCAGCAGGGGGTGGAGTCGGTGCTTTTGCGGCGCGCGGCCCGCCGGTGCCTGCAGGGTGCGGTGCGGTGCGGTGCACGGCCCGCTCGGACACTCCTATCGGCTGTGCGAGGCGGCATTACGGTAAAACTTTTAGTCTCCGCCAAGTGGAAAGACTCTGGGTCACCCCCTGTCCTGCCGGTCTCGTAACGCCGTGGCCTGCCCTGACGAGCGGGATTAACCTTGCGTGGGTATTGCCTAGAAAACACGTCGGATTGGAGTAATACTTGCTTAATGTGCCGTGCCGCGCAGGCTGATGAATGTCTGCTTAATTTAACGCTCATGGAGTAGCTCCCAAGCAGCTCCTTGAGCATTAGTCTTTTGGATGTTTTTTCTGTCTCTTACAGTTGTAGAAATCTAGCATAGGAAGTATTTCTCTAGCTGTCAGTTCAAATGCTTCACAGAGATTCTGAGAAATAGGCTATGCATCATGGGGTGGGATGATGTTTTTCTTCATCCTAACCCCTTTTTCAGTTGCTGAATTTTATCAGATGTTTGGGGATCCTCATTTGCTTGAACTTCTGTTACGTATGCTTTCAGCTATAAGGTTTCCATGGTATGTTATAGGCAGAGAAGAAATTCGTCTGTGTGCCGGTGTGGTGTAAAAGCACCATGAAACTTCTGTAGAGCCTTGTGGTGTGAATGTTGATTTACATGTATTTATTTTTCAGTCCTGAGGAAATTATCTCTCCAATGAGATATTTGCACTAACAATGTTCTTCTAGAGAAATACATGTGTGAACTACCTTTATAGGTTATATATCATTAAAAGGCTTTTTCAGTGTGTATTTCACTGCTGCATTTAATGATATGTGACAGGTACTGCTGATGGGATAGTCCCACCTTCTGGTTAATCCTTCAGTGTAATCATACTTGTGACCTAAGAATTTTTATGAAAATTACATCTAATTATATGCACTGTCAGTGCAAATACATGTCTATGGTGGAGTATCTTTCTGAGCTGGGAAGCAGCAGGATAATCTCCTTTTCTGGAGACCTCCCTATTTAATGTAAAGATAATTTTATCACATTTCCCTATTTCAGCAGAGAAATTTTTTTTTTTTAGTTTCTGTTGTCTCAATTAATTGCTATGCCTTTTTTTTTTTTTTTTTTTTTTTTAAT
>JANIJG010009591.1:0-41872 GCA_024611175.1 Megaceryle torquata | reverse complement strand
CTGAGCTTGAATCTGACAATAAAAGCATTCAAGTGAAGTCCAAGATGGCTCCCTAGACTCTTTTCTTCTTTTGATACAAGAAAATAAATACTGTAAAACTCATTTTTTCTGATATAGAAGAAAAAACAATCTATGGCTCCTGGATTATATGAGTGGCTACTGTGAAGGCAACAGCTGTGGAGTACACAGATTCAAGTAAATATAGTCGAAAAGCAGGCTGTATTTTAAGTATCTTACATGAGACAGTGGAAGAAGCCACAATGTTTCAGGATCAGACTATAAATGTATCATTTCAACATTCCATAAAGGTATTTTTTAGAAGTTAAACTCTCACAGGATTCTCCTAGTAAAAGCAATTTCACATGGGAAACTTTGAGTGGACAGAGCAAAATGGAGAAGGTAGAAAATGAAGTATTATAGCACAAAACTACAATTAAAAAAATGGAAACAACTGGAAGTGCCTAAGAGGGAAACATCAGTATCACAGCAGACAGAACAGGGACAAAGAAAAACCCCAGTATTGCTGGTTTTTTCTTTATTTTTTTATTATGCTCTTGGAAAAGATTAGCTAAGCACTTTTTCCACTGACAGTCAAGCACAATATAATTAGACATAGTCAAGTAAATTTGATATGTGAAAACACAATGAGATTTTCTTCCTCCTTCAGCAACTTCTTCCAGCCAATTGAATACCCACATTGAGGAAAGAATACTGCATATTGCTAATATGGACAGATTTCAGGTCTGAGTGTCTATGTCAGTCACTAATTTAGAACTGTGAAGAGTCTTACATTTCTCTAACTTCAAAATTGGACTTGTAATGTCATGTAATTAGTAACACGTTATTTGATTTTTTGCAGTAGATAGTAAAAGGAATAATTTTAAAGGAAAGCAGAATCAATAAGCTGATAATTTGTTTTATACAGCTTTTACATTTATGAGTATACTAGCTTTCTACAGAATCAAAATACAAAATTATTATGTAAGTAATCATCAGCTGGTCAGTATCCAGCAAATGAAGGAATATTCTTTATTATCAGTATTCAGAATTTAAGTCCTCGTGGAAAATTTTTGTGACAATGTTAGACAGTTTTTGTTGTTTCACGGTATATTTAGGACACTATGACCTAGTGATGAGTTGCACTTGGCAAAATATACAACTGACAGAGAGTTAAGAAAAATGAATGGTTCTTAGCTTGGAAGAAATCTTAGTGAACATGACAAAATTTGTAGTTTTAGCTAAATTAGCAGTTCAAACATAACAAGCTAAAAACATTATGGAGACCACAAACTGCTTTATGTTCACTAAGGTTTTGTCTATAGTCTGTTCTCTATCTGAGACTAACATGGGTGTCCTAGACTTTTTTGGCAATGAAAACGTCTGTAGAGCAGATGTCTGGTGGAAACAGAGACAAAAGCAATGTGATGGAAGTAATCATGCCAGATGTCCAGAGCAAGCAATAATTCAAGAAAAAATTAGTTGATAGGAGATCCAAATCTTAGGCACTGGTTACCCTTAGCCACTTACACCCTAGAAATACTGACACAAGTGAGATTAGTATGAACTTTAAAAGTAAAACCTACTACGTAGGTCAGTAGCTTTCCTCTCATAAAAAGTAGTTTGCAGCAATCGCTCAAGAGATTGCTATCATTCAGTGACAGTTGACCAAAAAACATTTCTGCACAAAAATTTTCAGATTTTTCGTCAAAAGGTCAAACTCTTTTACACAAGGAAAAAGTAATTCCATGCTCAAAATCCAATATTTTATGACAGTGTAGGAAAGAGAAAATAATAGTTTCTTACTGAAAATGCAGTACTTAGGACTATCCATTGATTTAGTGTTTAGTATAGTTTCTTGATGAGAACAAATGAAAATACAGGAAATTCCATTTAACCATAAGGAAAAAAAAAAAAAAGTCAATGTGACGATGGTAACAAAATGGAACAGGCTGCATGGGGAAGGTGTGGAGGCTCCATTCCTGGAGACACTCAAAGCCCCTCTTCACTCAGCCCTGGGCAACCTGCTATAGTTGACCCTGTTTTCAGCAGAGACTTTGGTCTGGACAATATTGAGAGTTCCCTTTCAGTGTCAACCGTTCTGTGATTCTGTGAATGTGGAAAATACCAGCATTTAGGAGGTTTCCATTTGTTATCAGTTCTTTTTCAACAACAGCAAATATTTAAATGTGATCTCAGTATCATGTTTCAAATTATGGTAGTTTTGGTTTCCAAAGTTTTCTGTTTGCTATTTATGAAGCCATGCTGTAATTTTGATCTTACTATCCCCTAATCTGATTTACTTATACTCTCTCTATCCTACCCTCTTTCTTCCTTTCCCTCCTTAAGTTTCCAGAGCACAGAAAGATTCTAATTTGTATTATTTATGTACCAGTACATAAAAAGTGGATACTAAGAAGATGGAGACTCCGTTTTCACAAGGAGTCACATGGAAAAGACAAGGGCTAATGGGTAAAAGTTACTCCTGAGGAGATTCCAATTGGACTCCAGATGAAAATTTTTCACCATGAGAACAATTAGACATTGGAATAATCTCCCAAGGGAAGTGGTGGATTCCACTACACTGTACAGTTTTCAGACTCAGCTTGACAGGGTGCTGGGCCATCTCATTTAAATTATATAAATACAGTTTACCTTAAAAGGTTGGACTACATGATCCTTGAAGTCCCTTCCAACCTGATATTCTATGATTCTATGATACAATATTTTTAATCTGGAATCATAACTTTCCTTCCAAATTGCTAAGACAATTTTCTTTTTCACTCATCTTTTTGTAAAACTGCATTGCATTTTATCGTAAGAACTTATATTCTTTTAAAAAATGCATTTTTTAAAAGAAGTGTGTCATTCACTGCTTAGAATTGCAGACAATTACTTTAGCATATTTTATACCTTTTATACAACAGGTAGTGTCAAGGAACAGGTTGTTCATACATCAGTTGATCCAGAAAAATCCAGTTTGTTCAGAAGAAATTATTTTTTAAATATGGACACAAAAGTCTTAGCTTTTCACCCTTGAATGTCTAATAAATAATAATAATAATAATTTCCACCCTCGAATGTCTGTAAACTGAGTACATTCAATATGCAATATTATGAATAAACTAAATATACAACCCTCTTATTTTCACCAAAATATTTCTCACAGAAATGCTTAATGAATTAACACTACATAATTCTTCCTGTCCTCACCTCCTGTTGATATTAGAAGTATTAAACTACATGAGCAAGTGTCCCTTTGAATTACTTACTTGCAAATTTACATATGAAACCTCTTTTGCAGGTATAGGTATGATTAGAACACATACATTGCTGGTTTTGCATGTGCAAGTATGCTGTGTGCAAATGCTATAATTCACAAACAATTACAGTTGCCATTTGAAAACTAGTTTAATTTGGTTCTTTGTTATATGTTGGCAAATCAGACCAATATTTGTCATTATATCCATTTTATAATAAAAATGTACAGGATTAGTAATGTGAGATACAATTTCTTAGAAGTAGATTTTCAGTGGGATTTTTGCAGTAACAAGTGACCAATGCTAACCCTAAATCTTGTTCTCTGCTTCACAGCAGAAGGTAGGACACTTCACAGGCAAAAAGTGAAGCTTTGTAAACATCTACATTCGTCATTACTAAAAATAAAATGTACACATAAACAAAATCATTTAATAATCAACATCTGCTTGAGAATATTATTGTCACAGAAAACACTTCAGTAGGACACCAACCATGTCTTCTTTTGAAATTTTATAAGATATCTTCCTTTGAAAGCATTTCAGACAAATTTGGTATGGAAGAAGTATTGATAATACCAAAACCAAACATTCTACAAAGTTCACAGAACTGCATCTTTAAAAAATAGAGCATGTACCTTCCATATGATACAAGAGTCACCACATTTTTTGGATGATATTGCAAATTCAATCAAAGTATGTTTAGTTTCTTTTTGGTTTGTTAGAACTACAAAAGAAAGAAGAAACAGTCATTTGCAAGGAGATGGAAAACAAGGCAATATAAATAGAAAAAATAGTTACACTTAATGAGATTTGTTTTCATTGGAACTGCTGTTAGGTTTCACTTTCAAACTGGAGTTATCTGCTTTCATTTGATTAGAGACAATGCTATGCAATCTGTCTGAATTGCTTTGATTCACAAAATAAAAGAACAAGTGCGTCATACATAAAGAGAGAAAATATTCAATTTAAGGAAATGAAAGAACAAAGAAAAAAACTGGTTATTTTAAATACAAACATGAGGACAATTACATTAGAGATAGTCAATCACAGTCTGGCAGGGACGCTGGTGGAGAAATTCTGTTCTGACACAAACCCACAAGAAATTCCTAAAATTCACAGGATTACTTTGGAAGAGCATAGTTGTGGTTCTGTTTAAAATAAACTCTCTATCCCAACAGATTAGGATTTTTTATTTTTTTAGTCGTTGCTCTTAAACTTTCCCTTCATTGTAGTTTTCCATCATCATCCTTCGGTCTCCCAGCGACTAATGACTTTTCCATCTCACCCTGTGCAGCAGCAGTGATTGTCACCTCTTTTTCTTCAAACCGTTTTTATGATTAAGTAATTTAAATTATCAAAGAATTATTCCCAAATGGAATACAGTTTGACATTTGCTGCTTTTACTTCAAGCCTCTTTCTGTTTTGCACTCTCAACAGTTTATCAATTTCTCCAGCTGAAAACTGATCTAATAAGATTTTGCCTCTTCCTAGAAGCCTTGCTTTCCTTGTACTTCTGTGCTCTCAGATGACTGTAGCTACAGCACTACTACTAACTACAGATGTGCTTGTACCATCCATACGTTTTGTCACATTATTACATCCTTAAACATGCATTCCTTTACCACCTAATCAGTGCCTATGCCTTAGAAAAATTTTCCCCTCCAATTCAGAAGTCATACATATTGTGTATTGTAGAAGGATAACTCCTACGGAGTTACATTGCTTTGAATACCTTAGTAAGCAACCACAAAATGTAAAGTACCCCTAGATAGTCAGCCAGAATGCAAAAACTGTACAGACAGCACCTTCCCACTAGACTTTGTGATTCAACACCACTGCTCATTCAGCCTAAATGAGGGAGTTAATTCTCCATCTGAATAGACTGCCAGGGCACACCATTAATCTCACCACGTAACTTAGAAATGTACAGAACTAAAATTTTAAGAACTTACTAACAACTTCAGAACATGGTTCAAAATAACAAATATTGATTGCAATTGGTGTTTTTCCTGTATGAATCCTACAAATTGTGACTTAAAATTACATCAAGATATTAAGGGTTCAACCTTGGAGGATAAATGTCCAGCTGTAGAATACAGAAGCAGAGTCTTCAGGAACAGTCTCTAGAAAACAGTGTGACCACAAATTTGGAACACATCTATTGGAATCTGATGGAAATGCCATGCAAGCTGCATCTAAGGATCTCTATCTTAAAGGATACTGCTACTAACTGAGATTGCATGGTATGTGGCACTGCTACTGACTCTGCACTTTTTGCATAGGAATCACTTTGTGAAGCAGAATGGAGGCTAACTAAGAAAAAAGGGTTCTTTAAACAAATATGTTTCTAGTAGCAATGACACTGCAACTATGATAGTCTGTGCATGTGAATTATTTAAGTTGTATAGGGATAGTTAATAATTTTACTAGACAAAACAATATACTTGGTACTTGCTTAACTTCAGGCCTAAACAGAGCTTATACTACAGAATGTCCAGCTGCTATTTCACTTAAGTAATTTGTCTAGTAAAAGATATTACTTCTTCATACAAGCGTTGACTTAATGTTCTCTTATTCACTGTTTCCAACTGTTGTAAATTAAGAGTTCACATGTTAAGTGTGTGGTTACATTTAATGTACTAAAGGATGGGTTGTTGACTTCGTCTTTTATTTCACTCTAGAATGCATTACTTTTTCCTGTACCTTTTGCTTTTTTTTAATACTTCTAATACTTGAATACTTCAGACTCTTTCCTTTGCTAGCAAAGTAAGCCTACTGTCAGTGGTAACATGTTAATTCAAGTGCATGTTTTAACAGGATTCCCAGGCCCTAATAACCATTACTTCCTGCATTCATAATAAAACCAGTGTGAGATGGCTACGTTCTCACATATCAAACAAAACTTCAGGACAGCCCAGTTAAATGATTTGCCAACATACAATTTGATACAGCATTAGCAATTTTCTAAGTCTTTCTCAATTATCCACATAGCTGTTTAGTACATACCAGGTTAAATGCTAATCAGCACTTTAAAGTGTTTGATTTAAATCACTTGTTCCATGTTTTGAAATAACTTTGGTAATCTTAAAATAAAAGGTTGAAAGATACAAAGTATTTTTTTAAACAGTTTGCCAAACCTTGACGTGCTTCTTTACAACAACATATGGTATAGTCATTATTTAAAGGCAGGTTCTCGGCAGTACACATCTTTCACTATAGGGATTGAAACAGGGGACCCATCTGCTCATATCTATTAAATTCTCAATACAATTTCAAACATTTGCTGAACTGATGACACTTTCAAATATGGTAGGATATTTATAACATAGGTGAATAATGGGAACATGATTTCACTTTGACCAAAAGCATCTTAAATTGTTGTCAGAGAAAAGAAAAAAGGGAATAAACAGCTGCAGTACTGAATCACGTTAAACACAATGACAGGGCTGTGTAATACAGGCTCCATGTTATAAAGCTTTCTTTTTTTCATTTAAACTAAGGAATGTGCAAATGGTAATCACACCAGTTCAACAAAAAAAAGCACTTTACAGCACACCCAAAAATGTGGAGGTGATTTCTTTTATTGGGGCAACTGAAAATATAAAGAAGTCGTCTTTGAGAAATTTTATTTCAATTTGTTTTATCAGAGCTTGTGAGCAGTAAAAAAGAAAATCAAAGGATTGCCCTGTGTGGTGCCTCTTGGTAAAATAATCAGCTTTGAAGTTATTCTTTGGATAACACAAGACACTGGGTTAAGTAAGGGGCACCTCCTTAGGATTTACTCCCATTTGACACAGTGCTGCCAAACATATGTAAATTTTATACCAAACTAAATGTGAAAGCATGTATTATTCTAAACAATCCTATAAACACTATGTTTGTTCCCTAAATAACCATGCAGCTGAGATAAAGACAGAGGAAAACACAGGAGAGTGAAATCAAGTTAAAACTAGGGGGAAAAAAATACAAAGTGAAATAAAAAATGAACCAGTGCTCCATCGATATTCTTACACTGGCCACTCCCCAGCTGGAGTAATATATCACAGTTCAACAAGTCATCAGCTATGACAACTTAGACAACAAAGGTTCTGTATCTATATAGAGAACAAATGCAATCAGGTTTGTTCTTAAACTGTCAGCCATCATATTTTGACTGCTAATTATGTTCATTTAAAGAAACATACCCCAATTCACAATAACTAAATTTCTCACTATGACTGAAAATCTAGTCATCTTTTAGCTTCTATTTTTTTCCCTGTTAATTTACTAATGTTATTGTCTAACGCAAGAAAGAAAGAAAAAAAAAAAAAAACCAAACAAAAACCTAAAAATAGAGAAGGAAAAAGAAATAAATAGAAATAACCAGAAAAAATATAAACAGTAAAATGAGAAAAAAAATCAGAGCTCCTCACAGCAGCAGTGTCTTGAGTACAGGATTACAAATGTACATACAAAATTTTAAAACTGAATATATTCTACCTTGTACCACAGCTTTTTGTAGCAACTTGCAAAAAAAAACCCCTGCATATCCTGGAATGACATCTTGATGAAAGCTAAGGCCTTGCCTAAACTTGTTCATACAAAGAAGATATATGTTCAAAGTAGAAGAATTACTTAAAAAATTCCCAATAACCAAACCCTCTATGGATGGACATTCTTATTGCAGAATAAAGCCATCCAAGAGTGACAGTAGCAAGAAAATTCTCAGAAATTAATACAGTTAATAGTTTGTCTCTTGTATCTGTGAACCTTCTGAAAAAACAAGCTCACATCTCTTCCTACACTGTTCAGATGGCTAAATGAACACTCCATATTTTTGTTTATCATTCATTTGAAGGCACAGAACATTTGCAAAAGGTGTGAGTTTCTGATGCTGGTATGATCATGAGTTTCCTCCCAATATTTCCATACAATCTCCTTTTTGGAATTAGAAGACTGTAGCTTAAGCTTGACATATATTTATTAATAGCTGCCTCTATTTTACCATCACAATATACTTACTGGCTGATCATGTTAAATTAATTGAAAAATTCAGTCTTTTGATAGCAAATACCATAGGAAAAAAAAATATATTGAAATGTATTATTTATACTTCTTACAAGATTTTGCCACTGGAATATGGTACAGTAGATCAAGTATATCTGTGGCTTTCTGGTAAAGTAATCATAGGCAGCATGACATTTCTCAAAGTAATCGAGAAGATTTTTAAATGCTGTGTAGGAATGATACCATGCCAAAATGAAGGCAAGCATAAGAGGGAGTCAATAAAGAAAAAAATCAAGGTGTCAAATCATATTTGTGGAATCTATGGAAAGATCATGAAAGTGAGCAAGATTTGTATCTAAAGCTTTCTCTTTTTTTTGATGATGTTCAAGTGAAATTGAATAAATGTGCTTGGAAATCTATGTCTGGGCAAAACTAAATAGATCAGTGTGTGTCTGTAAAAGTTAGGCTAACAATTGACAACTCAGTCTTCAAGTATGCAGGCTGGCATTTCAGGGCTTAAAATACATAACAGGATGATCAGAGGAGGTTTGTAAAAGGTGGAAAATTTCAGAATTGAATGTAGGCTCTCAGCTTTGAATGCTGTCTCTAGACATGAAGGAAAAATACTGATGCATAAAAATATACAGCAGTAAGTATCACAACTAATCTAGCCCAATAACTCTTCTTTCATTTTGATAGTGGATGGGATTATCAAGATGGAGTAGATCACAGAAGAATCATTTTGTACAATAAAGATCATACCGCAGTAGTAAAAATTTTAAGACAGTTTCGGTCCTCAGACACAGACCCTTCATCTTTTGCTAACATTCTGCTTGTTGAGTGAAGATTTTAATGAAAACAGTATTTCAGAACTTCCTTCCTTTGTGAGTATATGTCCTCACCTTAACCTTATTTTAACATTGTTTTTTGTGTGGGCGTTTATTGTATTGTAGACTATGGCAAATCTGATAAGAGAAAAGCAAAGACTGAGCCCATATTGTATCAGAACAGCTGAAATAATGACATATTCTGGAAAACCTGGGAATTTCTGATCCTACTTTCAGACATAGAATGGATACACAGTTTTTGATTGCAGAAAATTCTCTTGCAGTCAAGCAAAAAGGTAAACTTCAGTTGTGTTCTCTGATGAACAAACAAAATGGCTCATTTCCTGAGCTTTGGGAGAAAAACTGTTTCTTGCACAACCCAGTGAACTGAGAATAATAGGAATGATATGCTTGATGACAGCAGCAACATAGAATCGGAAAAAAAATACCCTGGAAGACTGCACTTTGGAAGTAAAGTATGAATCTCATAGGCACAGCACACAGGATGTTTGATCCCAAAATATTTGCTTCTTTCAGTGTCCTATAAGCTACAGCTGTAACTGTCACAACCACCCCTCACCTGGATAGTTAATTCTCCACAAACATTCTAAATTGTTTCTAAAAATATCATGACAGTTATTAAAAGATAACAAAACCCCAGTAATTTACACTATGGTCTCCAAAGGAAACAAAATTATTTCCTTTATTTAAATTTTATTTTATTATAGTTTCTTTTCATGCCTCATAATGCAAAAAAGTTTAACTCTTTCGGTTTGTTAACTCATATGACATAATTTTTCAGATATAATCAAGTATTATTTCCAGTTCTCTGGGTATTTTTTTTTTCAAAGAGTTTTTCCTAATCTCTGTTCTCACCATCAACAAATTATGTAACTGAGAAAAGATTCATGCTGCTTCCACCTGAGTCTGTCAGTATCATCCTGATGTTCAGAATTGGCTGGCTGCTGCAGAAAGGTGGCCTTCACACAACAGGACCTTATGACAGAATATCCCTGTTCTTGGAGGGTATATTTAATCCTTAACATCTCATCAGTCACGTGTACAATAATGACTGCCCAATTAATGTGAATATATTAAGCACATTCACTCTACTGGCTGGATTCCTATACATACCTAGAGGAAAACCAAAGAAGACTGAAAAATCTAAGTATGAGCAGAACTCCTGGGAGCATTCATCATAGAAATTTTTCACTGGAGAAAAATAATTCAAACTCATAATGGATGCATTTGTCTGCAGGGACATACAACTCTCCCTAGAGCTCTCACAAGGACCAATCATATTGATGGATATTTTCTTTAACCTTTACATTTTATAAAATAATCCTACCATCAATAGATTACGGTTTGAAAGAGATTCTTTTTACAGGCAATCCTTTTCATAATTATTCAGAATATACTTCCCTGTGCTTCTGGTAACTGTCAAAAGTTAGCTTCCTATCAGATGGAATATTGGTCTGATTTAATATAGCATTTCCTGTTTGGATATTTAACCAATTCCAGTCTTCTCTCCAGGGCTTGAGTTTTCCCTAAGAAAGCATACAGCCAAAGCCTCCAGTGAAGGCTGTTGCAGTGCTCATTTCCTGAATCCAATCTTGACTTCTGAGAGAATTAACCATTTAGTTCAGTGAGCTGATAACTCTTAAAGTGGTCAAGATGTCTGTCTTCACAGCTTTTCAACTCTGACAATAGCATTTAGTTGGAATAATTTAAAAGCTTGTTCCATAAGAGCAAATTTCCAAACTGTTAATAACTGAAATTACTGATAAATAATTCTGCATGTAAAAATGAATAGTCCATATCTATAAATGAGGAGGAAAAGAGACTTGGACAGCAAACAATAAATTTACGCTCCTTTGGAAACAGCGAGGCTTCTTAGGACTCAGCTCATTAATTTTCCCTGGGAGATATGCAATTGAAATTCAGTGAGAGTTAAACACTTGACTCCCTTAGGTTCTTTACAATCCCAGATGAAGTGATATTTAACTAATTCCCACACTAATAGAAATTAGTCATTTGGCACGATGATACAATCTAATTGTTGGTCACTATAATAGAATCAGTCCTCGGCATAGCAGCTAATGACGTCATTATAGGAGCTCGTATGTCCTGTCCCTCTGGGCTAATAGCAGCTGAGTTTACGGGCCTGAAAGCCCAGTCACCTGGAGTGTGATACAAGGGAAGCAGTTGCACTGGAGGACACCTCTCATTACCTGCCGACAGGTTGAGTACGTGCATTAAGCTTCCCACAAGCACTTTTTGCTTTTCAGAAGCACACATACCCTACACATTGAAGTAGTGTATTATTTGAGTGTGACAGTCCTCACATGTTCTATAAAACCAGTGAAATTAGATCCCTCTCTGACATGCATGAAATAAAATCAGACATCTCTGGAGAGATTTACTCTTGAATAGCAAGAGCTTTCCTCCCCTTTCCTAGTTTGCTTTTCCTCTTTCATTCCTAGTGTATTCACTCTGCTGCCAGAAATTTCTAAACTGGTGAGCTCACTCTCTCCCCTCCTCCTTTCTTTCTTCCTTTCTCTCCCTCCTCTGCCCGACGGTGGGTTTCAATGGGCTCCTGCAGTTACTCAGGCGGACAGCATTCCGTTGCCAGGCAACTCCCTGAAAAGAAGCACATGCTGCTGCTGCTCAGACAGAGCGTGCCCGTCTGCTCCAGTGATGCTGTGGCCTAATTTCTACCTCTGTTGTGTTAGATACAAAAGGGAACATCTCCAGAGGAGAGGGTTAGGGAGTACTGAATTATCTGCACTTTTTTGTTGTTTGTTTTTTCCCTGCTCTCCTGATCGGGAGCGTTCCCTTCCATCTCAGGGCCCCTAGAAGTCATGCATGTCTAATCTGCATGCATGAGTTTGGGACCTGTTCACCGGGATTTGTAGAATACTGGCAATTTTCTGTTAGCTTTTGGCTGAGTTAATAGTACTTATGGAGACCTGTTAAGCTTTCCTTAGCTCTCCCATTAGGGCGGTTTTGCATGTAAATTTTCAAGGCCATTCATCTTTTCCTACCTGACTCTATTGCCTGGGTGTTTGGGTTTTTTTTAAAGGCCTCTTTAGGAATGCAAGCATAGGCTTTCTTATTTTCCATTCTTTCACAGTGCTTTCCTGAGAACAAAGAACAGCAAACTACGAAATTCCTTTGGTTTTTCCACAGCCTGAAGAAAGATCACTGCTTTATCCATGGATTTAGTTTTGGACTGTCTAATCTTCTCAAAAGGCAGGCCATACAGATTCAGATTTTGTGGTTTGAACTCAGCTCCGCAATCACAATCCTTTGCTGTCTATTACAGACAGTATTATCATTAGGCAAAAAAAAACAACCCTGCAGCCAGAATAAGAAGTTTCCTTATATATTTTGTTAGCTTTCTTAAATTTATTGTTACCATATTTTTATTACAAAGATTGCTTCTATTAGCAGCCTGTTGTCAGTTCTGGTACCAGCTCAGCAGCTCACTCAACCTGCAAGCAAATATGAACCTCAGAGAGAAGCTGCACTGTATTTGGCCTGACAGAGTCCAATATTGCTCTGGTGCTCTGGGTATTCCTCCATCCTCCTCTCACTTCTGGACCAAGTGTGAAGTCCCAGTCCTAATCTACAAATCCCTAATTTGGTTAGTATGCATCTACCTTAAGGGCAGCCAAGAATCTTTGTCCTCTGGTCCCCAGAGCCAGCACTACTCTACAAATCTGTGCCAGCACAGCTATGTCAACACAAACTGTGAAAAACCTGTAACCTCCAGCTGACACTGCCGTACCAGTGAATGCCTGGTTCAGCCTCCTTAATGCCATCAGGGCAGGACATTTGTCAGCTTAGTTTGTGCCTTCAGAAATGTGTTGCAATTAAACAGGCAAAAACCACACTGACATGGAAAAACATGGAAATCACAGGTGGCCTATAACAGATAAGACCAGGGCCAGTGTCTGTGGACACATTACAAGAAAGACTCTGCAAGACACAGAGATCCAATAGCTCTGCAGAAGAAAAATTGCAGCCTGAACGTTCCAATTCTTCCCCATGGCACAGTACTTATGAGATTGTAGCCACTTTTCATTCCGGTGTGCTTTATGTGTGCTTTAGTGCTGTGGATAAGATTGTGCCTATCTTTTTAAAAATCTTTTGCTTAACTCATAAGCAGAGGATTAAAACTGTTCAACTGTGTGGTAGCCATAGTTCTGCAACACTAAATGCAAATGGAGAGGCAAAGTCTTGTCCTTTTGGAGCAAAAGGATATTTCAGTCCCTGGGAGTTTCACGTGCTAGGCAGTCAGCGCATTATTTACAAAATGTTTTGAGACCTTCTGGAGAGAAAGGTGCTATAAACAAGCAGAACAATAGTTAGTACTTGCATGAGTCACACACATACAGCTTTCAGTATTATACAGCTGCTCAAACATCCTTTCTCCCCAAACACTCTCTGTATAAGATGTGGGACTTTTCTCCCTCAAAACCACAATTTAATAGCATTAAGGAAAGAACAAAACGTCTTAACATTACATTAAAAACTCACACTTCCATTTGAAGTCAATCTCAAAGGGAAAATAAGGCCCCAGAAATGCTTATGGCCATGGTAAAGCTAATGAAAAAATAAATAAATTGGGTGATCCCTTGCCAAATAGGTAAAAAACTGAAGAATAACACACCACAAGCCAATTTCCCACACGGATACCAATTTCTTACTCACTGTCCAGAGGCAGTCTATTGTGTTTCCCTATGTATTTTCAGATCTTGCATCAATTCAAGATGATACTACATTTTGGCCCACAGCCAGGAAGTGGCAAGTGAAATAATGTTCCAGTACTTGCACTGTGAACACACAGCTGGCTTCAAAGGGAAATGGACTAATCCTACTTCATTTCCCTTCTTCAGTATGTGTTTAAAGAGCTTTGGTGCGCTGAAGGAAATCGACCAGAATTCATTAGTTCCCTTCTGATTCAGCTCATTGAGGTTGGAAAGGGAAACAGGCCGGGATTGCAGGATCCTACTCAATTTCCTTTTGAAGCAGATTTAAAGCCAGTTCTGCTCTCAGTTGTACACACACAGATCGTCACTAATGATGCATATATTTAAAGGCAATACCTCTCCAAGC
Organism: Megaceryle torquata; assembly: GCA_024611175.1. NCBI lineage: Eukaryota > Metazoa > Chordata > Aves > Coraciiformes > Cerylidae > Megaceryle > Megaceryle torquata. Next base: position 27,681 of record JANIJG010009591.1, on the reverse strand, counting down.
TGGCTAAAACATATAAAGACCATGAAGGGAAGAAAAATATTAAATAATATTATTTTTAAAAAGATAATCTCTATGTCTTTGTACCTTTGAAAACTTTTGCCTAAGAGCATTCCTGAGAAACAAACATAGAAAATCAAGAGAGAAACTTCTAGAAAGAGACAGAGGAGAAAAGGAAGGGAGGAAAAACCCAACTGAGACTAGACAAAGATCACAATGAAGGAAAAAAGAAGGATAATTTTATAAATACACATTTTTTGTTATTCAGTGGAAAATTATAGCAAACTAAAACACTGTTAATAGCTAAAGCAAATCCTAGGTGTCATTCTGATCTTGTTTGGAGGTGGTTTTGGAAATGGGGACATGAAGCTTAAGCACTTGCTTTGGACAGAAAGTTTTTCTTCCCATTCATAATTAGATCTCTCCCCTTCTCTCTTCAGAGCTCACGTCATATTTTTATGAGCCTTCTCAAGGTTACTGGAAGCAATAGATTTCAAATATTTGAGGCTATATCCCATTCAGTTTAAAGCCCACTGCTTTTGAGACAATAAGCCAGAACCAACACTCTTCCAAAGCAAACCTACAATTAACCATCTAAGCAGAAAGTGGCTTGTGACAAAAAAAGCAGAACAGAAGAAAACTACAGGTTTCATGATGGGACCATAGCTTCACTTGAATCAAACAAGCACAACATGTAAAAATCACTTTTTGTAACTGTAGTGAAGACAAAGAAGTACTATTGCTGTAATTAATTGTCTCTTAAGCTTGAACTGTGATACTTTAAATGGTGAACAGCTTTATCAACTTGGTTTCCCTACTAATTGCAATTCCATGAGCTTGAAGCACAGAAAACACGTCCTGGGGTTGGAATCAACTAAAAACCCTTTAAAATAACAACACTCTATCTGAGAAGAGATGGGCAATTCCAAAAACCTTAAGTTTTAAAATGATTTAGTGTCTGAAATTGTAGAGGTGTCTAAGGAGCTCTATGCAACAATTTAAGAGTTTAATTCCTTACCAGTCATATGTAGGAATATAGTGTAGACACAACTGATATCCTGCACTAATAGCTTCTCAGCACAGGAAAATGAAGGGACGATTAGAGAGCAAGTAATGGCTCAGTGATTCTGTAGAACACTGTACCACCTACAGAGCAAGTTAATATGAGATTATTTGCCTTTGCTAGTCTCTGTCAACCTCAGTTTACAGCTTTAACTTTTATCACTAGACCATAATTTAAAATTATATTCAACCTACTCTAGAAAAAGTTATGTGACATTTATAACTTATAAAGGCTCAGAGCTTCATTTAGAAGCACTGGGATACACACAGCAGTAACATAGATAATCCATTCTCTTTAAATATACAATTTCTTTTCTCAGTTCAAAGGCAAAGGTTGAATGTTCCATCCCTCTTTAGTTGTAGTGAATGGATATTTTACAGGCAGAAATCAGCCAGCAATTATAAATAACATCACAAACAAAGAAATACATGAAACAAAGGCATTTCACAGCTCAAATATTCTAAGTCAAAACTAGTTTATGAGGCATTTTTCTAATTTTTGTTGTTTACTTCAGCTTCAAAGTCCAAGACAGTAGGTGATAGAATGGCAATTCTAGCTCATTGAGGTCCATGATTCTAGCTACATTTTTAAAATCCTTTCTTGCTCGATGCTTTCTGTCTCTGTGGTTATTATTTTTGTTTGCTATACTGACTGCACAGAAGGTTGTTCTTTTGTATTCCCCTCACAAAATTTGCATTCTCTTTCCTACCTGCTCAGTTTTGCTGTCTCCTATAAAGAACCATTTCCTTTTGTTCATGCATATGACTTAAACTTCACTTGAATTCACTTCAGAATTCAAATTTCCCTCCAATTTGAGATAGATTATACTGGATAAAACTACATTCTAAATATACCCAAGGCCTTAACAGAGATGAGAATTTTGTTTTTACTGTCAGAAACATTTCAGCTTGCAAAACATATACCAGCAAAATTTTCCCTTGATTACTAATGCAAAGAACCATAGGTTGCTTTTCTGAAAATAAAAATTAAGTGCAGAATGTAAAATATAGTTCAATAACTTAACCGACCATGGAGATAGTTAATATTTACAAATGGGAGTTAGCGTATGCAAGGGCAATTGGGCTGTTGAAGACATAACAGGAAAAGAAAACATCCTCTGATTTACATCAGAGATGTCTCTTAAGACTTCAAATGAGAAGCATCAAAAAACGGAGGGAGAGAGATTAAAATACTGTGGCAAGAGGTAGAACATAGAGACAGAGCAACACTTGTCCCTATTACTGTTCTTTGACAGGTACCAAATGACCATGTTTGCCTGCAAGCAAGATGTAACACTGGGAAGACTGACACAGGCTGCCCAGTGGAGGAATGAAAGGGAAAGGAAAGCCAGGGAGTATCAAGTCCTCCCACTGTACACTGCATATAGTGCAAACGCTTGTGCAGACCACCCTGGACAACAAAGGCACTGCATGTTGTTTGAGCAACATCTCGTCTACTTATGCACAACTAGGAAAGGAGGGACAGGGATCATGGATATCACATAACCTTACGGTGACCTTGGCAAGAGGTATTCTGAAAATACATGATGATTACTTCAAATTACAGACACAGATATACCACATGTATTCATCACCCCTGCCTCCTAGTCCCAACACCTTTTTTAGACATCCCAAACTAAGAAGAGTTAGATTTTATATCTACAAACTTATTCTTGGAAGTTTAACCTATGACTTGTCAACATTATCCCATCTCCTTGATTCTTCAAATATAAATTATCACAAACCACTAGGAATTCAACATTCCCTCTGAACAATACAGTGTCCTAAGCATGAGGTTCAGAATTTTGACATTATGTAAAAAAACCTCACTATATTTCTCAATTCATTGACAAATGTGTTTGCTCCTGTAATTCTGACCAAACCAAGAAAAATGAGAGGGTCTGTTTCAGATAAACTCTAAGTGAAAAAAGGTTGTATTAAAATCTTCCTCTTTTGTTCAACCTTGGATTAAGCAGATGCCTATTTACCAGGGATTTAGGAAGACTACAAAGAGAACCTAGCCTATTATTATGCATTAAAAAGTGAGTTTTCTGTATGAGAATGCCCTGACTTTACTGTACCAGTGCAAAATATGTGCTGTGTAGCTACTGAGAAAGGTGGAGAAATCAGTCCACTACAACTATTAGAAAATATTCTGTTTAACACTAACCGGTCCAGCTGGCTTCTTTGCTTTCTCAACAGCCTTCATAGTAGCTTCCTTGAGTTGTTTTCTAAGGTCTTCCTTTGGCTAGTCATGTTTACAGCACTAGGAGAGGAAGAAACAAAGCAATTTTAAAGCTTGTTAAGAGGTAGTTCATGTGCTATTAAAGGTGACCTTCCCACTTCCAGTTCTATTTGTTCTTCTTCCTCTCCAAAGTGGGTCAAATCTTTCAGTTTAAAATCTGAGCACACTTCAACAGTCAGGTCTCTGAGAAAAGCATTCAAACCTAAGTCCTGAGATGTCCTGACCTTCTGAAAAGCTTAGAGACACATTCTAAGAAAGTGACAAAGGATCACTCCTTAGCAGGTTTAAATCTGATGATGTTTTAGAAAACAACACAGCTCTAAGCAGTCTTCATACTAAATAGAGAAACTGTTAGTCACAGCAGTGCAGTAAGCATAGTGGTAGCCTCCAGATGCAGAAAACCCAAGATGCACATCTTTTCAGAATGATTCACACCACAGACAAACATGCCTTTGCAAACAGCTGTACTGAACAAGCTACTGCCCACTGGCTCCTTCTCAATTGCTCGTGATGCTACACTCCAGTGTAAATCACTAACCTTTATCTATGCTGTCTGTTTATGAAAGTGTTTCCCATTGTGTTTCAAGTAAGGTCAGACATGTTAGATTAAACTAATGGCAGAGCTTCACTAACCTGGATGATTGTCTGAAATGGACAGGGGTGAATTTACAGGAATAGTTCAGTCTGAGGGTATAGCTTTATACTGAACTTAATTAGGAGTAAATGCAGGTCACCACAGAAGCAAACCTTTAAGACAGTACTGTGGACAGCCAGCCTCTACTAGCTCACTGGTAGAAAAGACTATTGTCCCTGGCTTGCTGCTAGGTATCCATTATGGAATATTTGCAGATTCTCAGATACTTCATCCACATGATGTTATCTATTTTTCTTTTCTGCAGCTTGATCCTTCAAGTGATAAATCCTTGCACTCAGATCTTGAACCTAATGCTCAGCTTTGCTAATTCCTCCTTTTCAAGGAAGGCAGCTGAGGTTTGGGCTTTGTGCTAGTGTCTGTCTAGTTGACAGTGAAAGAAAACAGGCATCCCAGTCTTTATTAGCTTAGTAACTACAACAAAGGCAAAACCGCTGCAAACCTAGGTAACTGATGTAGCAAATTGACAGATGTACATTTTAAGTATATTTCACAAGGTGTAACTTACTATCTTTCATATCTTGTTTTCTAGTTAGATGGGTTCAGGTCTACAGATCATGAAATCTGGAATGTAACTATAAAAATAGAAAAATCTAACAGACAGACCTTGACAGTCACACAGTTAAATCATATACAGCAGCCAAGAAAAATTAACAGGAATGTCCTCAACAATGTAGAACAAGGAGTAATCTATCAAGGTCTCAGAAACAGAATCTTCAGCACTAAGAAAAGAAACGACCCCACCCTGCTGTCAGGTAATGTATTTAGTCATTCTGAATGAAGGACAGTTAAAACTGTTATCATGTAGATTTGCATTTTCATTTGTAAAAAGGAGATGGAATATGTCTGGCTAATAACCCTGTTTATCTGTTTTTCTGGTACCAGCTGTGAGCTATGGTTTTATGTCTGAAAAATACAGCAGTATGTAGGAGGAATCTCCCACAGTAGGATAAAGAACTAAACAAGCAGTTGTGTACACAATCCTGAACTAATAAAGCTCATAAAGTTTATAAATGCTTACAGGTTTTGCTCAACAGACAAGAGGAGCAAGGAAGTACAGCAGTGAAAAGCAGCTGCAGTTTGCGTAGCGTGCAGGTCATACTGGTGTCTCCAGAATGGCACTAAGCTGTACGTATGCATATCACCTAATCACAGGAGTTGCTCAGAGTTGAAAATTCTTATCACGCTCTTTCTGCTCCCTCTAGAAGCAACTAACAAAACACATTTCTAGAACTCAGGATTGCATCACGTAAAACCATGACATATAAGGTTTGCAAACGGAGGGGCTCAAAATGAAAGCCCAGATCTTACAAACTTGTGATAAACTTGGCACTATGTGTAATCTCACTACCTGAAAACTGAAGGAACTTGAATTTCTTGGTATTTAGGCCATTCTGAAAATCTAATTTCCATTCTGCAGAAACTAAGTGACTTCAAAATGCTCTATTTATCAATCTGTTCCGATCAAGTTTAAGATTTATATTATTTCTTACTGACATGTGGGAGCCATCCATAAAGGATCACAAATAGCCATCCATAAAGGATCACAAGTACAGCATTACATAACATTATGGTTTGATTTTTTTGCCCAAAATGACCATCCTTCTTTTTTTCCAGAATTTGGGAAAAATGCCTATAAATTGAGAACAAACATAAGCAGGGAAAAAAACCCCCACCCCAAATGAAATGTTAATGGTTAAAATAAATTTTGAAGAACGAGTACAACCTCTATAACAGAATTTGCTGAATATCTTTGTCAAAATCCTCTGTCAAATAAAATTTGATTTTTCTTATGATGGTGAAAGCAAAGGCCGAAGTCATACCTAATTCATATCACACCGCTCTGTGAGATGGAATTATCTCAGTTTACAGAAAGAGAAGTTTGATCCTAACAGGGTTTGCCTGAAGCTCTCTGGTAGAGAAAAGCTTGAGCTATAATGACAGAGTGTGCAGAATGACCCATATTACCTTTTGGCTAAGTACTACTTTTAGAAAGCTTTAGTAGTTTATCATCACTATATGGTAATGATGACTTTTCTCAGACACAAAGAATTATGGTTTTTATCAATGGTTCATGCCAAATCCAAGTCCTTAAAAGAAATCAGCCCAAAGCAGGTGCACAGAGCTGTCAGACCTTGAAATTTGTTTTGAAACCAACCACCTGTTAGTGTAATTGTGTAGCTGTTTTTCCTGGCTTATGGGATTTTAGTTCAGCTGTTGTTCTCATGCTAGCGCTTATTTCCTCTAGGAATCAGTCTGTCTATTTACACTATCCTACAGATTTCTATGTGACTATCTTCACAGTCTGATTCAATGTATACATGAAGAATGTCTGGTGTAGCACCCTTAATTAATAACACACTTTGCTTACAAAATAGCTAATGATTGCTCTAGGAAAATGTCTGAAAAATAGTATTTAACATCCTCTGTGTCACACTTAATCATTTAGATGACTGTCTCTGTTTCTTGTTTGTTTCAGACAGCAACAAAGCACATTTACTCTTAATGGATGATCTCAAAGATCAGATTTACTGTTGGTGCCTGACTCACATTCTACTGATAACAGAGCACTGTTCCTGCCACTGAAATACAGTCTGACTCAGGATTCCCATTAAAGCTTTCTGTTTCTAAAGGTTTATAACTTCATCACAGAAGTTGACTCTGGGTTAGAGATTAGCAAAGGTATTCTCAGTTCACAGGAACATTTTCTTGAAAAATCAGAAAGAAAAAATCTGCCCAAGTGTGAGATAAAAGTGTAAAAATTGTCATGAGAAGAACAATAGCTTAAGTTGTTTTTTGTAAATGAGAACTGTCATGTAAGAAACAACAATGTGCTTGTGCTTAAAGGGCCAGTCAGAACTGCAATCCCTTTATTCTCCAGATTGCTGTTTTCAGCACCCTTTGGATATAAGCCACCCCAGAAAAAGAACTGGACACTTGGGTGAGAACAATAGTGGAGCTGTTCATGAAATGTCTCCTGCAACAGTCAGTCTCAACCATCCCACAGCTCCACACTGCCCTCCAGGGAGGGCTGACAACAAAGTTACAATGCTTCCCTCAGTTTACCTCTGACAGGAGATAATTAAAAAAATAAATAATAAAATAAATAATAATAAAAAAATATATATAGTTGACAAAAACATGAAAATATTCGTAAAATATTTCATGCTATGAAAATAGTAAAAGATACATTGTAAAGATTAAATATTCCATGTGTCTTATTCATGCACCGATAACTGCTATCCAAATGCCTTTTTCAAGCATCACATAAAGGAAACAATAAACAATTTCTGGGTAATAGTTCATAAATATATGCAGTAGTACTGTATGTCCAATGGGCACAGATATTTCATTGTGTAAGACATGATTACTAGGTTTATGCATGATATGAAATGTGGGTCGTTTGCAGCTATTTAAAATAATTTTGGGACACAATAAACTGTTGACAAGATATATCCTATTTAAATGAATTGCCCATCCCTGACTGTAGAGCATGTTGTCTTGTGATTATCAGAAGGAACGCTTTTAAAATGCATTGAGAAACTCAATTGTTATCATTGTCTTAACTTAAAAAGGCTACACCTTTGTATAGAGTTCTGTTAAAAGAAATCCTGCTGCTTATCATAAGCACGTACTTCCCCAAAGTTCCTGTTTTTTTAGAAGTTTTATTAATTGCAAATGTTGTTTACTAGAGGAAAACTGTGATTGAAGCTCTAAAACAAAGAGAATAGTTGTAACTTTAATCCTTTCAATAAGCCTTTGTTTCCCATTGACTAAAAACTTCCTAAAGGAAGTAGAGCTGCGAAAATCCAGGAAGGAATTAGATTTGCCAAATTCTGTTCCTACTTGGAGTTAGATGCAAAGGCTTTGTTACCCATTGTCCAAATGTTTGAGTAAAAAAAGAATGATCAATTACAAAAATGTATTTTTGCCAAGGTTTAAAATTATTAATAGAAGAGCTTTCCCTATCACAGAATGCACACTATGAACTTACATAACGTGAAAATAAATAATATATTTTCTTTTTAGCTGCTGCTGCATTTTTTTTCAGTGGTGGGGTATTTTTCTCTTTGTGTTATCTACGGGGAACTTGAATTCTGGCCTGACCATCATACAAGAACCTGCATAAATAAACAAATATAGAAGGGAAAAAATCAAACACAACCTCTTACTTAAATTAAGCATGCTTTGCAGCATCCAAAACAAGAGAAATCCTTAAAATCCCTTTCCATGACAACAAGTAATTGCACACTGGAAAGTGTACTATTGTGGCAATAAAGCTGAATTCCCTGAAGACATTTCTGAGACATAACCAATTTATTTTGTATTTTTTTCCACATGCTCCTTTTACTCTGTACCACTTCATGCTCTCCAGGTTTTAATTAGCCAAACATGTAGAGACTAGGTAAATATACTCTTACTTATTCCATAGGCCAGAGGTCCTTTTAATTTCTTAAAGGCAATTCCTATCTTCGTCCCACCAACACAGTGTATATTTCAACTGTTCACTTCTTGATCACTGGTACAGTGGAAGACTAAAGAATCTCTGAGGCACCATTTTTGTGAAGCGCTATATAAGGTCAGACTACAGAAGGCGCTGGCTGCTTTCAACTTCTCATGGTTTCAGTGGAAGTGTATTTAGTATATTATGGCACTCAGCTCTAAGTAAAATCACCACTGTATTTTTTAACAAAATGCCAAAGGTTTGGCTAAGCTTAGCTGGACCAATGAGTTGGAGAAGTTATGCTGCAAGTTCCAGTAGCCAATAGCAGGGAACAAAATGCTGTGGTTAACATCATATCCAGGCTCTTGCGTGCTGCTAGCTCAAACCATCCAGAAGAGAGGCTGACTGGGTGTAATCTTCAGCCTATGCAGAAGCAAATGCCTCTGGATTCCTAATGAGATATATTTATGACTCTGCTATGGAAAAACCCATGTAACATTTGTAACACAAACACACATATGGTGAAATTCTGCAATAGCTTCATGTTAGGATATTATAGGTGCTAATGCCAAGGCTTCAAGGATATATTGGATATCATTATTCACACTGAATTGAAACTTGCTCTAAGATTTTCCTGTATGTTAATAGAGAGATGTGTTGTCACTAAAAAAAAAAAAAAAATTAAAAAGTGTTTTGATTAGATCAAATTATAACATGAGAAAGATGAGATGACAGAGAAGGGAAGGGAAGAGAATAAGAGGAAGAGGAGAAAAAAACCCTATATTTCTGCATTCCATTTTTGATCACAACCATTGACAACCCCCTTTCTCCCTTTAAGATGGAAAAGCCAGTTTTAATTTAAGCTACAAACTGTTGACCAGGTCTCAGCTTGGCTTTGCAATTCACTATATGCCTGAGGGATAAATTATTTAGCATTAGCACATGGTATGTCATGTCTTGTTACTTAAGTGGAATATGGCTTCCATCCAGCTGTACCCCCGGGGCTCCCCGATTGGCTGCGGGTGATGTCATTTCCATTTGGTAATCCTCAGCGAAGGCCCAAGGGACAGAGTCGGCTGCCTAGCGGGTCCCCCAATCCCTCCGCCTCCCAGACGGGCCAGCACCAGCTTTGCTCCTACTTATCACTCTAAGGTTCACTGCTGATACTGCCCCAATTGCTTGATTTTCAATAATAGTGCAATGAAACAGAAGGTGCAGAAGATGAGCTACATCACCTGCATGTCATAGTTTGTTTTCCTAATAGAAGACTTGTAATAAATTTACTGAGATGGATGTAGCAAAATATTTTTTTCTGCAGACTCAAATGAAATGGAGAATTTTGAGGGGTTTATTTAACCAAATATGAAATAATTAGTCAGTAATTCTTCATAAAATGAATTAATTTTTCTATTTTCAGTGTATTGTGGAATTTTGTTAAAAAACCTCTTTCCACACTGCATGACAAAGGGATTCTGAACAAATGACCTGAGAGCATAAGCTCTGGAAAAGCCTTCTTCTGAAAGTTTGGCAATGGAATAATTAGCTACAGTGCCCTTTAAACTGCCATATTTTGTTTTCAGTTAACACCCTCATTATATTAAAAGGGTTTTGCCTTCAGAAACACCTTCAGATTATTTGCCCCAAAGGAAATACTCATTATGCTATTCACTACTGGAAGGCTCCCAGCATAAAAAATGAGGGCTACAGGGTTGGTTTGTTTTGATTGAATTTTGCAGCAAAGTCAGTGAAATGCTGAGAATTACAGAGCACTCTGTCATACAGATGGTACTGTCTGCTCCGCGGTGAGGCACAAGATTTGCATCTGTCTGTTAGTTGAGGTTCAGCAGTGGTTCTGCTCAGCCTTGTGTTCTAAGTGACAGGTAACAGAAAAGATACAACTGACATGCTACAAGAAATCCACGTGTTTTGTTACTGTTATGTTAGCGTTTAAGTACTGCACGATACCCTACTAGCAGGATTTTGTTTCTTGTGGTGAGGGGGTACGAATGCTGACTGTGATTTGCCTTCTCTGTTACTGGATCTTAATTCTTTGCAACAGTGTTTTGCATGAGAAGAAAGAATTTTGTGAAAGCTATGTGGTCTTATGGTGAAGTGCATAATTCTCATACTGAGGCAGAAGGGGAACTTTGCAAGGGGATTCCCACAAGAAGAGGTGCTGAACCAACACAGTACAAAGTGCTGCAAAATAAACAACTGTAGGACAGGAAATGAAAAACTCTAATCGATACCGCAAGAGGGATTAGTTAGTCAAATGTGAAAATTCAAAACTGCAATTTAAATCAGGACAGCGAACTCCTTCCTCTTGTCCTGCGCAAAATAAACAATCTATGGCCATAGGACTCAACAGCTGCTTGCCACTCTGATTTGTCATTTGAAAGTTGGCACCTGCAGCAAGCCCCAGCTTCAATACGGTAGCATTGATTGAAGCACCCAGCTGGAGGGAAACACCTGGGTTTGCACTAATGTTCATTCTCCCCAAACTACCAGACCTACTTTGGGTTTTAGCTACCTAATTATAAACAGTGAGATTAGCAGGGGAACAAGAGATTAAACTTCACTATTAGGGTAAGTACTGGCAAGCCAAGTTGGCTGGTGTGATAGAAAAAAAGTGCACTTTGGTTTGGTGACCAAGCTGAGACAAGCACATTAGTTAGCAACCTCACAGTCCAACACGTTACCTCAGGCTGTTACATGCCAGATGATGAAGCAGAATGAGTGAGGACCAAACCCACCCACTGCCCAGCCTCAGACCAGCATACCTGCACAGCTGTGCCACAGCAGCTTTTGTCTCAGCATCAGAGCAGGGCTGGAGGCGCTCAGCCTTACAAGGACAGTGGCAGTTTCATGAAAATCATAGAGCAGTTTGACTTGGAAGTGGCCTTTAAAGGTCATCTAGTCAGTCCCCCCCCCTCAGTGAGCAGGAACATCTTCAGCTAGAGCAGGTTGCTCAGAGCCCTGTCCAGCCTTTACATCTTGAATGGTTCCAGGGAAGGGGCATCTACCACCTCTCTGAAGAGTGTTTGCCCAGCCTGACTGTAAAAATCTTCCTCCTTCTATGGAGCCTGGATCTACCGTTTGTTACCCCTTGTTCTATCTCTCCTCTTTTAGCTTAAAACCATTACTCCTTGTGCTGTCACAACTGGCCCTGATAAATAGTCTGTCCCCATCTTCCTTATAGGCCCCCTTTAAGTAATGAAAGGCTGCAATAATGTCTCCCCAGAGCCTTCTCTTCTCCAGGCCGAACAACCCCAACTCCAAGCCTGGCCTTACAACAGAGGGGTTCCAGCCCTTGGATCATTTTTGTGGTCTCCTTTGGACCCAGTCCAACAGGTTCATGTCCTTCTGCTGAGGACTCTAGAGCCAAACACAAGTGGGGGGGTCCCCAGGTGGGGTCTCACCAGAGCAGAACAGAGGGGCGGGATTCCCTCCCTCAACCTGCTGCCCACATAGCTGGTAACGCAGCCAGGATGCCACTAGCTTTCTGGTCCCAAGTTACCGTGTCAGCTGCCGCTCGCCTTCTGAGAAGAGGGGGAGAACAAGGCAGCCCACCACCGCTCACACCCCTCACGGAGGGCGAAGAGACATCGCCCCCCGCCCTGAGGCGGTCGGGGCGGAGGAGCAGGGAAGGTGGGGGGGGAGCCTTACGCTGAAGTCAGCTCGCGCCCCGCCCCGCGCAACCCGCCCGCCCCTGGGCACAGCCCCGCTGTGGCCCCACTCAGATCTCGCGATATTTTGGTCGGCGCGGGGCGACGTTCTCGCGCTGCCACCGCCGCTCTCGCGAGAGGCTGGCGCGCGGAAGCGTTAGCGGCGTGGCCGGGCCGAGCCGAGCCGAGCGGAGACGGGTCCGGTTGTGCCGTGTCGCGCCGGCTGCAGCAGGATGCCGAGCGCCGCTGGCCAGGGCCAGGGCCACGACCGCCGCCCGGAGAGTGAAGAGTCGTCGGCGGCCGATGTGGGTCTCCGCAGGGAGGGGTCGGGCTCGGGCTCGGTGTTGAGGCTGCCCGTCCCGAGAGGGGGAAGGGGCAGAGTCCGGCCTAGCGCCGTGTCGGAGCCGGCCAAAGGGCCGGCGCTGTGGGGGCAGGAGGTGGTATCCCCTGCGGGCTGGGGAGGTTGGGCCCGGGGGTGGGGGTGGGCCGGGCCCGAGGGCAGAGCTGCCTTTTCCTTTTCCCTTGCCTGTCCACCTTCCCTTTCGCCGGGACGGTCAGTTCGTGATTCACGGAAGAATCAGCCCCTGTCCGGTCACACAGTGCGTCCTGAGCCTCGCTGGAGCCCGATCTCCGCGTGTGCGAGTGGAGGCCTTGCCTGGGCGATGAGGAACAGCAGAGCCCTGCTCTGCTTCTTAAGGCATAAGCCGTAAAGAATTCAGAGTCTGGGTGGCTTCTGTAAAATTATACATGGGCCACGATTCAAACGCAGAGAAACAAAGACCCTGAAAATAAAGTATTTAGAGTGAACTTAGGTTTATATATTGAATAGAATAATTTAAATAAATCAAGGCGCTTTTTTTATTTGGAAATGAGTGGACTTACAGAACTGTGTTATTTTTGATGAAACAGCCCCACCCCCTTGCATCTTACCAGACAGATTCTGTTAGTAGTCAGTCGAGCGAGCTGTGGTTATCACAGTGACATGTCAGCTGCTGGATTTCTCAGTGTGCCTGAGTAGGGAAGGAGCTACTTAGCAATGGATCTACTCCTGTAGGACTCGGATATCTTTTCTGGAGTAGGCTCTTTATAGATGTGTTCACAACAAGTTCTGTGTAGCATATAATGATTCTAATTCACACCACAGTTCTCTCCCTTGTGTATCTAGGAGTCTAAAGCAGAATTCATGACTTTAGTATTACAGCTAATTGCTTTGTATTACTTCAGTTAGCTCTGTACTGATTCTATTTGTCTGTTTGTGTATGCTTCTTTGATACATGTTTCTCACCTCCATTTTAGGATTATGCTAAAGAAAGATATGGAGTGTCATCAATGATACAATCCCAAGAGAAACCAGGTCAGTTAAAAAATGAAAAGCATCTTAAAAAAAAAAAAATGAAGAAAAAAAACAAGAAAAAAGTTAGATACTTGATATCTTCAGTACTTGTTTGTGTAATTATTTGCCAAACTTTTTCATTCAAATCCTGCTGCCATTCTTTCCCTTTATTTGAATACATTTGGCACTTGTGAGGATACATTTGGAGGACTGTGTCCAGTTTTGGGCCCTCCAGTGTGAGGGAGACATTAATGTTTTGGAGCCAGTCCAATGGAGAGCTACCAAGTTACTCAGGGAACTGGAGCACAGGATCTCTGAGGAGAGACTGAGGGAACTGGGCATGTTCAGCCTGGAGAAGAGGAAGCTGTGGGGTGATTATTACTGTTTAAAGGTACTACGTGGGAGGGTGTAGAGAAGATAAAGCCAGACTCTTGAAGGTGTGTGGTAATTGAACAGGAGGTCACAGGCATGGGATGGAACACACAGAGTTCTGATTCCTGCAGGAAAAAAATCATGAACGTGGTTGGATATGGGAGCTGGGTCCAGAGAGGTTATGGAATTTTAGTCTTTGCCCTTTCCTGGTCCGTGCCCTACACAGCTTGTCAGTTTTCATCTCTGTCCATCATGACAGGCTTAACTTTTTTGGGGGTTAGACTGTTATTAATTATGACATGTTGAGTCCTGAGATGTCAGGTTTTTTCTTTGTTTGGAGTAAGTTCTGCTGTGGTTTCCTGCAATGGTGCTCTCTGAGTAGGATATCTGTCTGCTTATGCAGCCTTTGTTATTCCTGTATATGAGCACCAAATCCATTAATATTATATATTAACATTTATGGGTTTTATCACTATCCACACCACCAAATTCAGGAAATCCTCATTTTCTAGTGATGGGGAATTGGAATTCAGAAAGATTTGTCAGCTAGAGAACAATCTCCCAGTCCAGCATCCCAAGAAATACTAATTTTCATAGTATTCAGTGCATGAAACAGGAACGAGGGAAGGTAATAGGCTCACTTCTTGGAACTTTGTAGTGAAATGCAATCATCTGTGATTAGGTGATTTATTTTTTTTTCCCTTTTCTGGATGGTTGTTTTGGTTGACTTCCCTTAGGAAGGGAAATGCAGAACGTGGGGAAAAGGAGCCACAAAAGCAGTCATAGGTTGAAACCAACTGAGGGGGATGCGTCAAGAATGTAATGGGACAAGAAAATTGCTAGAGACTCTATTAACAGTTGTTACTGAATAAAACACATGCTAGCTGTCAAATAAAGGGAGCTAAAGTTGAAATCACATGGTAAGCCAGCCTAACTGCTGGCTGTTGTGGTCTCCCTCTTCCTGTTGCTGGGTCTTTTGCTAATCCATTTCAACATGGTAATAACTTGTTTAGCCAGCTTACTAAAGTGAAATGAGTTGTTTAGGGGTCTGATGACTGCTGGAAGGAGCAGGAACGCAGCCATCCATAGTTATGTATAACCACATAATCCATAAATGATTGTGCTGTCTCAACCTAAAAGGTATATTAAAGAAAGAAGGTAACCCCCAAGTTAGGATCTGACTGGTTAACCTGCACTGCTGATTGTAGGCTGAAATATTGGATGATCTCTCCCTGCACTCTTCTCTCATGGCAGTTGGCACACTAAGGTTTTTGCAAGCTGCGTTTCCTCTGCCAGTTTCATACCACATAGCAAACAACTGTGTGGGGAGACATAGGCTGGCAGGTTGAGGCCATGGATCAAATCCTGGTCTTGAGGAGAGAGTCTACCCTGCCAATTGTCCTATATTCAGAAGAAACACTCAAAAATACCGTGGAGAAAAAATACGTTGAGAAGGAAAATGGTAAAAGCTACAGGAAATTACATGAAAAAGGCTGAGTACTGTATTTAGATCTCTTGTCCCCTTGATCTTCCTTTGAAAAAGGAAAAAAAAAAAAGTCTCAGCCAGTGTATGTACAAGATTGAGTAGGTTTTCCATTGGGCTTAAAATACAATGTACAACACACCTGCTGTTCTGTGTTTTAAAGATGGTTATCCAGAACACCAAAATTAGGTAACAATAAAAACCAAAATGCCTGTAATAAAAAAGTTTGAGATTATCCTAGTCCCTTCCTTGAGACTAATGACCTCTTACTTAAAGATTCAGTAGCTCCTGACAGGGACAGTTCTTACCAAAGTACTCACAGGGTGAAGTCATCACTCAGCATTAGTAGTGTCTATATACTTTTCCCCAGAGTACTGTGCTTGCACTGAGTGTCTTGGAGGAACTACTGCTTGGGGCAGAGAGTGGCAAGAAAGCACAACTGCGGGTGTTCCCATCTGTCTGTACTGTATTAATTTTGTTTGTTTCTGAAGTCTGGGTACGTGCCATTTCTAAATCAGAATAACCAGTTGTGGTATGACATGTGCAGATCCACGTGCCAGCTGGTAACTGGAGCCAACAGACAATATGGAGAGCGCAGGCGTGGGTAGGAGCTCAGTTGGATGCCTGCAGCACTGTTTTTAGGCTTGCTGTAGTAGCTGCACTGTCCTGAGGACACTGGCTGGACATGGGAAGTTTAAAATGCTTAGATTGATCAGAGAAATTATTTTCCTTTTCCAAGGGACAGCCTTATTGTCTGTTTGCCTTGATTCTTGTTCCTCTGCAGACAAATTAGACTCTTTTCACATATTCACAAAGTTGTTGCAGAGGTGCTCCACCCTGCTCTGATCTCATGCTCACCTGTGCCTTCATTCTTGGCCCACTTTGGTGGTCTGCTAATGCTGACTGCCCTGGCTATCTGATGCGATTGCTACTAAAACTCCTTTTGCCTTTCCCTTTTTCTCCCTTTAACCCCATTACTTTCATGTCTACTCTGGAAGGGTCATTCATTTTATCTGCTTTTGGCTTTCAGTTTTTTTTTTTTAATTAAACTTCTCTTTTTCAACTTTATCCAACACTGTAAAGATGCAGCTTCACAGAGACAGCAGAAGTATTGATCAAACTGTTCAAAATTCCATGTTGCAAGATAAATCAATTTAGTAAACATTCTGATGTGACAGGCAAGGAGTGGGGGTCTGGGAGTGGAAACGGGTTGATTTTGTCTTGTATGACCCATGCAACTTTTGGGGTTTTGTCCTCTCCTCCCATGTATAGAAGAGGTTAGAGTTCAGGGAGAAAGATAAGGATATTTAAGTATGTTGCAAAGAAGAGATCATGCTCTGCATGAAGGAAACAGTATAGTTTCCCCTTAAACATGAGTCAGAATGACAATGAAGGGGAGATAGCATAAATATTGAATTGGAGCTGGAAGTGTAATTTCAGACTTAAGAGTGTTTTCTTTGAACTTTGTTTAAATCTTTGTTCCCTTTTCTTCACTGGAACTGTAGCATGGTTTAAAACATCTTTTATTTTTGCATTATTTAATTGTCTGTATTTACATGGCAATAAGACAGCAAATATAAGTATAGCTTGTATTTGTTAAAGAACAAGTAGGTAGAAGCCTGAAGAGTGTGGTGGGAGGATCTTACAGGTGAGAGGAAGGAGCTTCATTTTTATCATGGAAGAGATAGAAGTGACCTGGAAGGAATTGCAGGTGGAATTATAATGTGAAGGTACAGAGGGAAAATTTGAGCTACAATGCGTTGGGCGTAGAAGAGAAAATGAGTGACAAATGACTGCTTACCCTAACAACAGGTGCTTTAAAAATGAGAGGAAAAGAAAACTAGGTTTGTGCAGTGTTGAAAGAGGCAAACAAACTGACATAACCTCAACGTGTAGCTATTTTCAGTGGAAGATGTTGACAGGACCAGAGTCATTGGGCATAAACAGAAACACAGGAGGTTCCTTCTGAACATTAGGAAGCATTTTTTTTACTGTGAGGGTGACCAAGCACTGGCACAGATTTCCCAAGGAGATTGTGGAGTCTCCCTCCCTCCATGGAGATACTAAAAAACCATCAGAACACAATCTTGGACAACTGGCTCTAGGTGGCCCTGCTTGATCAGAGGGATTGGACCAGATGATCTCCAGAGGTCTCAGCTGTTCTGATTCGGGTATCTGATGTTTGAAGAAAATGACTGTGTGATGTCTCTTTCTAGATATTGTTTTATTACCCTTTTTATGAAAGGTGAAATAGTTTTTAATAATTCATACCATATACATTTTTGTGGTGTTACATGTGTCCTGTTTAGTTTTGATGAAACATCAACTATTACATATCCAAAGGACTTGTAAAGATATTTGTCTAATGCAGATGGTTCCTGAAATACTAAGGAGCCATAAAAAGTGTAACACCTCAGTCTGTCTTTATGCTTCTGCCTGGAAAATGTTTTTTAGTTTCTAACAATACAGTTTTAAGTTGACTGAGGTAATTTTAACTGTCTGAATATCAAATTCTTGGAAATAATAAGGGTTGTGCTGGTTGCACATTTCTTATAGGTACTATATTGATAAAGTCTGAACAACAGAAGTTGCTGACAAGTCCTAACATCTTTATTCCCCTTTCTCCCTTTCCTGGTGCACATGTGTACACACGTATTATTAATATATTTGGGTCAATTTCCTGTCACATTTCTCTGTGCACTTTCATTCTGTCCTGGTTTTGATACGTGTCTGTGAAGAAAAAGTTACATTGTCCATTATGGGCATAAGCTAATAAACAATTTCAACCCCCTAAAATTCCTGGTGTGGAATAATAGGCTTGTAGGGCAAGCTGTGACTGGTGTGCAGAGACAGAGGGAAGGAGTCCAGAACAGCAGATGGTATCCTGGTGCAGGCAAACTTTGGAAAAGTTCTGTTGGGAAGAGTCTAGAGTGTGTGTGTCTTAGTAAATTTAATGTTATTTTAAAAGAAAGGAGAAGTCTGTGATGAAAGGCAGAGTGCATTTGCTTGTGTTACATATCAGAACCATAGAATAGGCTCATAGAATATCTTGAGTTGGAAGAGACCCATGAGGATCAACATCTCTCTTGAAGATCTTTTTTTGGCTAACAAGCAGTGTTTTTAACCACATACAAACTGGAGATGAGTGTAGTTGTTAGAAATGTTGAGATTCTATACAATGCTATGTGTACCCTCTAACTGGTTTGTAGATACTGTAAGAACTGTTTGAGACCATGCAAAAAATACATTTGGCCAAAAGTCTATGGAAAAATGCTACTAGACAAATACATTTCAAGAAATAGTGGCATGCAGCCAGGATATTGTCAGCTCTTAATGGTTGTATACAATTTGTAAAGTTCTGGTTTATTAAAAAATATTTTCTTTGAGAATTTTTATTATTTTTGTTACTATCTAAAATTTGTCCTTTCCAAACCTTTCATGCCTATTATTATTTAACTTTCTTGGGTACACAGATTTTGAAGGGTTCTTTGTGATGAATCCTGGCTCCTACAATGATAGTAGTGCTTAATCAGGTTGTCAGAGGTTCTCTTAAAATAAATTTTACTGTTTTAACACATTAATATTCTTGTTGCTCAAGAATGCTCAATAAATGCCTCACATTTATTTGTGATTTCTTTCTCTATTTTAAATAATGATTTTACAGTGATACTCGCCCTACTTGCATAGATACTAAAAAGTCATGTCACCTCTAAGCCTTCGTTTTGCTTTGTTCAACATACCAACTGTCATGTTGCACAGAGGAGCAGGGCAGGCATCCCTCAGCTAGCAGAAATTCAGACAATAAGTGGAGGTAGGAGAGTGCAGCACAGTGAAGTCCTATCAAAAATAGTGTAGTCAAGCTGTGTTCTTCCATCCATGAACTACAGTAAGTCTTGCTTTTGTTTTAGTGCGGTTTGACCCTGGTATATAAGTCAAACAATAAGCCCAAACCAATTTAAAATTACTTGATCAACTACAATTCACTGAGAAAGGAAATGGGATCTTGTGTGTTTTCAGTACATCTGTTATGCTGTAGATACAAAAAAATAATGGTTTTGATTTAATATAAATTTTAGCAATGGTGGAAAGTATATTTGAAGTTTAAAGTGAAAAATGTTTTGCTTCAAAAAAACCTAACCTGTTTTAAAATGTGTTGGGTTTTTTCTTTTTTTTTTTTCTGTAATTCAGATAGAGTTTTGATTCGAATAAAAGACTTGACAGTGGAGAAGGCTGATGAAGTGGTTTGGGTTCGTGGCAGAATTCACACAAGCAGAGCTAAAGGTGAGATACCTCCAGGGTTTTCATTTTTATTTCCTCATATTATTAGTATAACATGAATTGTTTATTTTGCCTTCGTGACCCATTAGTTATGTCTTGCATTCAAGAAAACTTTGCCACCAGGTTACACAATGTTAACATTTTTTTTACTCTTATTTTATTGACTTATTTTCAATCTCTCTCTCTTTTTTTTTTTTTTTAACGTCTTTTTCCCAAGCGGGGAAAAGGAAATTTTGTCTTCATCTGATTGGAAATTGGGTATTAATACTACGTTGTACTTTTTGGGTTCATCATATTACTGAATAGTGTGGGACAATTGTAAATAATAGGAATTTTAAAATACTATAGTCTTTCTCCTTTGCGTGTTAACAGTTGTGATGTAAGCCAGTTACAAGCTTCTACTGTAAAATGTACTCACATTATAAATGTATCAGTTGTCAGACAAGCCATATTCTGCTGTGTATGAATATTTTCACTACACCTTTTCTTCTACAGGAAGCAAAAATATGTATTAAAATTTCAGTACTTTTACTTTTGGTTACTGGTATCTGATTATACCCATTTGAATTTAAAATGAGAAACATCACCTTTCTGTAACAGGACAAAGGGAAAATCCTTTCACAGGTTCTCAGTAGTGTGGGCTGTCATACTTGGCTGTCTGACAGCCATATTTCTTTCCTGGAATCAGAAGTTCTCTCTGGAGATCAGTTTGCCATATGTAAACTTAAATAGGCTTTGGCCTTTTCAGTTGACATCAAATGCTGACAACTGTTGTACTGGTTTCAGTTATGTTTGGCAGCTCTGTAGTGAGATATAAATGCCTTGTCTTCTCAGGAGTTGAAAGAAAAGAGCATAAAGAATTTATCTTTATGAATGAAACTCCACAGTAGCCTTAGAATTGGAAGTGATGCAACATAGGAGTGAGAATCCAGTACAGAATATTGTCACAGATACCCGATTAATTTCTTTTTTTGAGCTTCATTTTATTAAAAAAAGAAGTCCCTCTTAATGAGCATCTGTACTGCAGTCAGTTAAAAAAGGAACTGCATATAAATATAAGCACAAAATGCACATTTTAATTTGTACTAGAATCTTTGAATTTAGGGAATCCTCTGTGATTTCCTCAATAGCTCTGTAGTGTGGTCGTACACAGAAGTCTCTCTTTCCTCTGTAAAGAAATTCTCAACCCCAAAAGCTGTGAAAGCATTGGTCAGTGTAACTTGTTCAGACAATTACTATCAGTATACAAATAAGAGTATGCTTATGGCTTTTTCATTTGCAATTGTACAAAGAGTTCAGACTATTAATATGATTTATTAAAGTGTCTGTGAAGATCTTTAAAACAAAAATGTTTATTACTGTTTCTGTATTGCATTTATATGGTGTCTTGCACAATATATGCATTTAGTGCAGTCAGAGTAACATACTTAACATGGCAATATTAACTTGTAAGAAGTTCTTTGTCATCCTTCACCATTGAACTCAGGAAATACTATTGTTTTTCATGAAATAACTGCTTATTTTCAAAACTCTTTAATACAACCTGGAGAATGAAAGCAAAATGAGCTGATTACGGGCATCAAGTGTTCTCACTTCATTGATTGTGCTTCTTGTTCCCTCTTGGTCTGACAACACAGAACAATTCTGACATTGAGGGAATGCTGCTAGGGAATGCCACATGCTCGTTTACTTAAGCTTGTGGGGAAAGAATCTTTACAAGAAAAGCAAATGTTTAAGAGTAAAAAGTAGTATTGGCCTTTCCCACACACATTGTGGGGCTATTGTGGAAAGGAAAGTCTTGCAGGAAACAGGAAAATCTTACACAAAAATAGCTTCAGTTTTTCTCAGAAGGTCAAATTTGATTCCTCAATAACCAATGTATCCTTTATTTAACACTGTCTAGTTCTGACCAATAAACCAAAAAAAAAGAATGTGAGCAACTGAAGAATCCATCTGTCTCATATAGCAAGCCACTCTTGAAGTCTGATGGAAATTAACTGGAGGATGTGTAAAGAATGGAGTGTTGGGAATTTCTGTGGGTTGTACTAAAATTAAAGTGCTTGGGGCCCTGTGGCTTTTATTGTAGATTTAATAAAATGTTATTTCTGGCCTTATTTTAAAGCCAGCCTAAGCTACTGATCACGATTATCATTGAAAAGCAGTTGGGAAATCAGTCTGGGTTCTGCCTGGATGCAGGTCTTTGAGCAGTATGTTAGACTTGAACTTTGTTTTGATTTATGAATGCAAACCATCAAAGCAGTATCTCTTTAAGAATACCACCAAGAGCAGTTTAAATACTGGACCAAATTTTATAATAGACCATATAAAGTTTTCCCTTTGCTAGCAGATGTCTGTAACTAGCAACACATCAGTTTATATGACCAAACAGTTTTTACTTGCCTTCCTTACATCCTTTTCACTCACAAGGTCTTGTGTCATTGGGTGCTTAGATCCAAGAAAGGAAATGGATTCTGTTTGGTCTTATGGGCTTACTTTTGATGGGATTCTCTGTGTGGTGTCTTCTCTTATTTGTTCTGTGACTGAAAGTTCCTTGCATCAGACTGTGTCAGACCTTTTTAACCAAATTTCTTCTGAATTTTTAAATGTTTTTAGGCATTCTTGTGGGACACAGTATTGGTTTGCTTTACAGAAACGTAGAGTAGTTAACTGTTGAATGTGAGTAAAGATGGTCTTACACTTTTCACTTAAATACCACATAAATATTTTGAAAACATATGGAAATACTTGGAAAACATTCTGTTGTCCCAATTTCTTCCTCAGTTTAACAGTTCTTTCTTTCCATCTCTGGAAAGGCATCAAATCATGAAATCATGAATGAGATTTGATTGTGACTTGTCTTTTTGATACTTTTTTTTTTTGCACATCTTCAACTCTTCTGGGAAAACTTCTGTTTCCTCCTACAGTCTTTGTAACTGATATTCTAGCTACTCCTATCAATGAGGTTTTTTTGATCCCTTATCTTCTGTGTGATTAGAAATGTTTATATTCTACAAAACATCCTTTTTTTCTCATGAAAACAACTACTGTTACTCATGACAAAAAGATTCAAGTCCTTTTATAATGCAGATATTGATCAGACTTCTAGTGTTTAGGATTAAGTACAACAGCCAAACTTGTGCTTCTGATTAGTATGATAGCAGGTCCCTCCATTTATTTCACTCTCTTCTCCTTAAATATTTACTAGTTGAGTGGCATTGTAGCTGTCTTCAGCTGTGTATTTTGTTGGACACCTAATACATCATTGCTGAAACTTCAATCGTATTTTGCTAAATTATTTGTGACTGAAATAATGGAGACATACTATTTTCTAGGAAGTACTGTATCAAACCACACTGCAAGAAATATTGAGATGTCAAAGGTGTGAGATATGCCTAGCTTATTGAAAGAAACTTAGCATATTCTGTCCTATGGAAAAATTGTGATTTTCTTGTTGACTGTCTGAAACAGAGTACTTTTCAAATTTTAATCTGTGGTTTAATGTTTGCCTGGAAATACATCCATACAATGTTGGCTTCTTTACTTACATATTGCAGCCTCTGGAATACAGAAGTAGTTGTACTCTGTTTTCTGAAAAGATGGAATTAATTTTGTTGCATTTCTGAAATCACAATCTTAGGACAGGGCTGGTTATTTCCAATAATTATAATGTTAACTTTTAATAATATTTTGTACTAGTTTCATGTTTGCTTTTATTTCCATCAGATTGTGTGTCAAATATCCTGCATTTATCTTCTGACACTGTTTAAATCATCTACAGCTATCTGTCAGGAATGGTAATCTGCATAATTACAAATGAAAACTGTAACTGGTGTTTTAAGAATCAGTGTTCAAGTTAGATATACGTTGATGTTAATGTTTTATAGTCTAAGTCAAAAATAACTGGGAAATAGCTATAACAAAGCTGCTGGCTTCTTCCTATTCTCACCATTTTAATGTTATAATTTTATGAGTCTGAACTTGGAATTAAAATAATGTTGACACATTTAATCTGATACTGGTATAGCAATGAAGTGTTTGTTGTTAATTTCTCTCTCTGAGAAAGAAACAATCAAAATCACTTTATTTCCTTAAATCTAAGTTGAAGAGTATATAATTATTAGAAATGTGAGAAGAAATATGAAACAATTGTAAATGTCAGCTAAACAGATTAGAAGGAGCTTTGTTGACTTGGAAATACCCATTTTAAAAGTCAACAAAATGCATTATGTTCTTTGTAAGTTATTATTAATTCCTATTAACTTCTTTTTCCCTAAGCTGTTCATGAATAAATTGCTCTTACAGGAATTTTTACTTGGGTCTTTTAGGTTCTTGTCATTCACCAGAATCAATACGCCTTTTGTTCCCCTGCATTCTGAATGTGTAGTGTATGACAGAATGAACATTGTTGGTTTAGTCCCTGTGGTGTGAAATCAAGCCTATTTCTCTCAGAGCAGCTTTGTAAAGTGAACTCTACAGCTTTAATTTGAGAAGATGAGAAAAAACTTCTTTTAAAATAATGTAGAATTGAAGTAGTTGTAAGCAAAGCAACAATGACAAGTATGATTTACTTCTTGCAGTTGAAGAGTAGATTTTTTTTTTAAAGCTACAATTTGTAGTTTTGTCTAGATATTATTTATCTTGAATGGCTTATTGTTATTTTTAGAAAATGTCTATTCACATGTTTATAGATGTACAGCAGAATTACTTGATTTAGCTTTGTGTTTTGGGGGGGGGTACTAGTTTGATGTAGCTATTTGGGCA
The DNA here is from genome assembly GCA_024611175.1 of Megaceryle torquata. Classification (NCBI taxonomy): domain Eukaryota; kingdom Metazoa; phylum Chordata; class Aves; order Coraciiformes; family Cerylidae; genus Megaceryle; species Megaceryle torquata. The sequence continues at coordinate 3,389 of JANIJG010009591.1, read as the reverse complement.
TGGGGGAGCAGCAAGGGAGGGACACACACACACACCCCCCCTTAAAAGCTCAGCTTAGTATTTGAGTAGTAAAGCATTTTTTTCTCATTCACAAAGACCTCAAATAACTTGTCCTTAATACACCTGTGTTGTGATTTTTTTTTTGTTGTTGTTGTATTCAGGGAAGCAGTGTTTTTTAGTCCTGCGTCAGCAGCAGTTTAATATCCAGGCTCTTGTGGCTGTGGGACAGCATGCGAGCAAGCAGATGGTAAAGTTTGCTGCCAAGTAAGTAAGCAATTATATCCTGTTGTCAGAGTAAACAATGGTGGGAACCAGGACTCCCAGGGGTTGGGACCATTTTCACACATTAACATCAATGGTTCGTTTGTTTTAAAATGTAGTTATTTAAATTGTCAGCTCACTATTGCGTTGAATACATTACACTGACAAAAGATAAAATAGAGAACAGGCTCGAAATTCATTCTGAACTGCTGAAGCAGCATTCTCTTGCCATAGACAACCTACATTTACTTTCAAGCTGGCTAACAAAAAAGTCTGGCAAGCCGAGCTTAGTGGGACACTTCATTTTGTGTGTGGTGTTTGTGAGTGTTTGCACATGGTCAGGGTTTTTCTTCTACAAGATGTGCGGTGCATTGGTATGTTTTAGAGATAGAACTGATGCGAAGAAGTTCCATATTGCAAGTAGCTTACTGAGCTGAAATTAAGAGTAGCTTCTGTGCACTGAATTATCCTTACCCCTTATTTTTGGCACTAGGATGTTTAATGAGGGATTTAAGTCACTTTTCAAAATATGGGGGGGGGAGGAGGTGTTTGTGTATTAGTTAGGCTTGCCAATTAAACAACTGTTTGTTGCAGCAATTTAAGTTCAGTTACTTGGTTTATTTTGTTCTTAAAGATAAAAAATTAAATTTCCCCTGCTACTTGCCCCAAGATTGTGATTTCAGGTTGTCCATTACTAAGTATGCTTGCAAGACAAAGGTGTTTTTATAGTAGAGCTTTGAATCATGTCTATCTACTTTTTCACAAATAGAAATGTGGGTCAATTTGGTGCAATAATATGTTTAACATGTGGCACTTGAGTTGCTTCTGTGTAGTTCTTGGCACTACTCTCGTGCCTGGGAAGGGAGCCCCCACTAATTAGCTGCAAAAGTGCTACAGCCTTCAACCTTCAATATGTCAGGGAGAGGAGGGATTCATTATAGTACAGACTTCCAGAAGCCAAGTTAAGAAGGTTAGGATAATGCTTCTGCTGATGAGGTTCAAGGCAACGGGAAAACAGAACCAGCAGTGTTTGTTGCTTGGCGGTGCTTAGTGTTGGCAGCTCCAGTGTGAAGCATGCTGTTTACAGGTGTTTATGAGCCAAAGTGAAGTGTTCTGTTTCTTCATGAAATAGTTTGTTCTCTCCAGTGCTTAGAATCTTTGATAAGAGTTAAGTGTATAATCTACTTGTTCCCCAGTTCATCTCCCTCTAACCTACCAATGGTCTGCCAACAGCGCTCTCTCAAACTTGCACTACAGAACAGTGAAATAACTCTTCTACTTGTGACACTCACTCCCCTGTTCTCCAGTTCTCTCCAGCATCTCTCTTTTTTCTTTGTGGTTCTGTTTTCCACAACTGAATTTCTTCTATTTTATGAGTGGCAGAGCTCAGTCATTAGAGGAGCTCATGAGGGAGAAGTTGGTTTTTACTTTGTTCTTCCATGTGCTGACTTTGCCACTTTTAAGTCTTCATGCCGTGTTTGGTTTTTTTTTGTTGTTTTGTTTTTGTTTTAAGTCATTAATCTTTTTTTAAACTCTGCTAGTTGTGTTTGGGTTTTTTTTTTTCAAGTTAGTAGTTTAAACCAGGTCATGGAGGTCCAGAGCTAACAAGGAGTGGTAGATGGTGGAAAAGGGTATCTGGAAAGAGTAGAGGGCAAATCTTCTTTCCCTCCTGGCAGCAGTGAGCTGTTAAATCAGATGGAACATCATCCTTAGGTTCTTTCCAGATCCCTCTCATCTTCCCAATTTCTTGATGTGACAGATGTGATTTCTTCTGAGCAGCCAGACTCATGAGGTTTGTACTGTGTTTTGACTTTTCATTCTGCTCCTTTTTGTGCTGTCATTTGCTAGCTAAATCCAGATACTTCATCCTCTGATTTATACCATGCACGTTTTACTCATTAGTTGTGTTTCTGGAATGCTCATATGCTTATCATGTTCTCTGAATGATAGACCTTTCTCTGCTACAGCCTTCTGGGTTTTCTTTTGGAGGTTTGCTCTAACATCTTCTTGTGATTCCTTCCCACCTTCAAACCTATTTTATTAATATCCTGCTATGCTCTCATGTTTTCTCACGTTTTATCTTCTACAGTCTGATGTTGCCATTGCAGCTGCCTCCTGTCCTTGAGGCTGCTGCTGCTCCCTGACTTCTAAGTACACTTGTGGTCCCTGTGCCAGTAGCACCTTGTAGCACAGCAACAGTAGATGCTTTGTCTTCAGGCACTTACCTGCTAGTTTTCACCTGCTGTGGAATGATGCCATTATTACCAGCAGATGAGGTTGGTCTTAGATGTCTAAAAATAACAATACCGTTTCTCTACCTTTCTCTATGTCTTTTTCCATCATTTCCTCATGTTTCTTACACATAAAATGAGGAAATACACATATATTCAAGCAAACATTTTAACTTAAATACCTTATATTTCAGTGAAATTTTTAAACTAATGTTTTTCACTGGTAGTACATGAAGTTTCTTTTTCATGTGCTACTTTGTCATATTTTGATAATGGACCCAAAACTTTTCTTTAAAATAGTTTGTGAAATTCTGGATCTTGAATTTTTAATGAGAACTGATTAAATCATGAGCATTTTTTTGGTACAAATTTTCATAAATAATAAACAAACCAGTTCCTCTTTTAGATATTGGCATGTGGAAACCAAGAACTTTCATAACCTTCTGTGGTCTAGCAACATTCATATACTAATTTTCTCCATTATCATAAGAATGTGAGTTCTTTTTAGTGAAAGATACTTAATACTGGTTTAACTCAGTTTTACAAAGAAATTGCTGTGATTTTTAACTACGAAAAATTTCTAGTTGAACTATGAAAATATACATAGCCCACAGCAGGTGAGGTACTGGATTGGCAGCTATGGAGATCTTCATGGCAAAAATTCAGCCTAGTCCTGCAAGAGATGCTGTATTAGAGAAAGAGTTAATTTTGTCTCTTTCAGACAGCAGAGATTCCAAGTGGTGAAATTAGTAAATTTATGAACCTGCCTTTTTATTCCCCCTTAAAGTATTGGGTGTGGTCACTTTCAGTTTTCTTTCTCCCGCTCTCTCTCTCTCTCTCTTTTTTTTTTTTTTTTTTTTTTTTTTTTTTTTTTTTTTTTTTTTTTTTTTTTTTTTT